>VXAY01002809.1:1394153-1512127 GCA_013399855.1 Oxyruncus cristatus
TTTTTTTTTTTTTTTTTGTAAGTTTGTTACTGTCACTTGGATTTTTCAGCCTAGAGAAGAGGAGACTGAGGGGAGACCTCATTACTATCTTCAACATCCTCATGAGTGGAAACGGAGGGACAGGTACTGATCTCTTTACTCTTGAAACCAGTGACAGGACTCAAGAAAATGGCATGAAGCTGAGTCAGGGAGGTTTAGGACAGATATCAGGAAAAAGTTTTTCATCCGTAAGGTGGTTTGGCACTGGAACAGGCTCCCCAGGGAAGTGGTCACAGCACCAAGCCTGTCTGAGTTCAAGAAGCATTTGGACAACACACTCAGGCACATGCTGTGATTCTTGGGGTGTCCTGTGCAGGGCCAGGAGTTGGGCTTAATGATCCTTGTGAGCCCCTTCCAACTCAGCATATTCTAGGATTCTGTGATCTCAGTTAGTATGTTTTATACTTCACAGTGTCAGTATAAGACTTTCTGCATCCCTATTTCACATTTTTTTATTTCATACGAAGAAACTTTGCCTTAATTACAATAAAAAAAAAAAAGTTATCACATTTGTTTCAGGTTTCAACTACTGCTTCCTTGCTGGTCATATTGTACGTACAGCTCTGTGTGGAGAGAAAGTTTCTCATATTCAATTCAAACCTGCTTTGTTTGGTCTTGCTAATCTAAAGCACAGAAGTTTCTAAGTTGTGTACACAACTGATGCATGCATTAAACTCCGAACAAACAGAAGGAGGTTGACCATTCACTGATACAAAACAGCAGGGTAGATCATAATGATACAATATTCACAAGTATCAAAATAAACAGGTCTGTCAGCTCTGATTTCACCAGCTCAGCTAGGTGACCAGCAAGAGAAAGAACGATCCATGACACTCACGAGCTGAGTTACTCCATCAATGAGATCTATTGCAATAAATTAAAAATCAACGCAGTCCATTTTTTATTTTTTAATTAAAATTATGATGCTGTATCTCCTAAATTTACTAGTTTTATTCAAACTCTTTAATTACTGTAGTTGACTGAAAAAAAAAGGAAACATAATTTCAGCATTTTTGTTTTGGGTTCAGACTCACCACTGACTTTGTTTGGTTGGATTTTTCACAGAATCACAGAATACACTGAATTGGAAGGAACCAGCAAGGATCATCGAGTCCAGCCCTTAACCTTGCACGGAACCATTCCCCAAAGTCATACCATGTGCCTGAGAGTATCATCCCAACACTTGAACAGTCAGGTTTGGTGCTGTGACCACTTCCCTGGGGAGCTGCCCAACCACCCTCTGGGTGAAGAACCTTTTCCTAATATCCAACCTAAACCTCCCCTGACACAACTTCAGGCCATTACCTCAGATTCTCTTCACTGTTGGAGGTGGCAATCATGAGAGCCATGAAGAGTGGAAAAGAAAACATGATATTTCCTATGAAGACAAAACTTCCCTTTGAAGGGAATAGTTATGTTTATACAGTTTTTGTGCTTTGTTTTGTTGGCTATTGTATTATTCCCTTTATATTGTACCCCAGTTGTCCCCTGTCCCTCATGGCCCTGAACCGTGTTCTCCCATTGGTCAGTTTTTGTCGCATTGCAGTGTTTCCCCTGTATGGTTATACCTTCCCTCTGTTTTACACACTCTGCCCTATCTCTGCCCTAGTGACACCTTTTTTCTGGAATGTTCTGGTCTTCCCCTATATAAGGCAGAAGCCATTTTAATAAAGTATTCATTCCTTGTTGGATTCTTGAGGTGTGCTGACCTGTTTTTCCTTTGGGACCTTCAGTTCACCACAGAGAAGAGATCAGTTCCTGCCCCTTCTCTCCCCCTCAGAAGGAAATTGTAAACTGCAGTGTGGCTTCCCCAGAGTCTCCTCTTCTCCTTCCCAAATAAATCAGGAATATAAATGCATCACTTAGAACCTAACCTATTGGATTCAAGACATCAAAGCTCATCTCACATATATTCCATACACATTTTCTGGATCATTAGGCTCTTTCCATGCTTCTGCCTGCCTCTCCTCTCCACCAGCCTCCATCCTCAACAAAGTACAAACCATATCATGTCCAATTAATATTTTTATCCAACATTTTTTATTAATAAGGTATTTATTAGACTAAGATTTGACAGAAACAATGACTAGTCTACAGAGAAGTGGAAACACTTACTACTGTTAATAACGATATATGTTCAAGGCATCACAAAATTTTGAAACACAGCATATGGATTTAGTATTTGATTTTCTAAAAAAAAAAGAGAGGGGAAAACATTGACCCCGTTTTTTAGTTGTCATGATAACTTCTGTAATCACTCAGAGGAGAGCTTCATAGGAGCTAAATAAAGAGGCTTCCCTTTCTGTGTTTCTTGAAAAAAAAAGTGTGCTTGATTTAAATGAAAATTTTAAATAATAGCTTTGTATGCCACTATTTTGTCAGGGACATCTGCTATCTCTCCTAAAATTGCAATTAGCATTAAAAAAAAACCCAACAAAACACACACACACACACAAAAAAAAAAAAAAACAAAAAAAACCAAAACCAAAACAAACAAACAAACAAAAAAAACAAAAACAAAACAAAACAACCAAAAAAAAAACAAACAAAAAAAAACACAAAAAAAACCCAAAAAAACCCCAAACCAAACCAAACCAAACAAAAACAAAAACAGAAAAAAAAACAAACCCAAAGACACAAAAAAAACCCACAAACAAACAAACAAACAAAAAGAAAAATAAAAACCCAAAGCAGCATCTGAAAAAAGGTCTCATTTTCCTTTTACAAGTAAGGATGTATAAACAGAAACCAGCAAATTTGCTGATACAAAACTGGGAGGGGTGGCTGATGCACCACAAGGCTGTGTTGCCGTTCAGCGAGACCTGGACTGACTAAAGACTTATGCAGAGAGGAATTTCAACAAAGCAAGTGCAGGTTCCTATATTTGGGGAAGAATAACCCCATGCACCAGTAAAGGTTGGGGGCTGATCTGCTGGAAAGCAACTCTGCAGAAAAGGATCTGGGGGTTCTGGTGGAGAGCAAGCTGTCCAGGGACCAGCTGTGTGCCCTTGTAGCCAAGAAAGCCAAAGGTATCCTGGGATGCACTGAGTATAGTATTTTCAGCAGGTCAAGGGAGGTGATCCTGCTCGTCTTCTCAGCCCTGGTGAGGCTGCATCTGGATTGGTGTGTCTGGTTCTGTGCTTCCCAGTTCAAGAAAGACAAGGAACTACTGGAGCTGGTCCAATGCAAGGCATATGAAGATGATTAGGGGACTGGAGCACCTCTCTTATGAGGAGTGGCTGAGGGAGCTGGCCCTGTTTAGCCTTGAGAAAACTGAGAAGGGATCTTATCAGTGCATACAAATATCATAACAGCAGGTGTCAAGAGAAAGGGGCCAGCTTCTTTACAGTGGTACCCATGGCAGGACAAGGGGCAATGGACACAAATTGAAACACAGAAAGTTCTGTCTGAATGAGAAAAAAATTCTTTAAGGTTGAAAGAGCATTATAGCAGATTGCCCAGAGAGGTTGTAGAGTCATCTTCTGTAGAGATACTCAAAACACTCTTGAATACAGTCCTGTGCAAACTGCTCTGGATGAACCTGCTTTAGCAGGGGGCTTGAACTAGGTGATCTCCAGAAGTCCCTTCCAACCCCAACCATTCTGTGATTCTGTGATCTATAGATTTATACACATGTTAGATGGTATCAATCAGGGTCATTGTGTCTGTAATGGGTACGGTGGGGATGGATGTCAGGTTCTCTAGAACAGCTCATATGGTGCTGTGTATTTAGAAAAAGTGTTAATAACACACCAGTGCTTTAGCTGTTTCTTGCAGAATGGCAAGGCTTCCTCTATTTCCTCTCCCCCAAGACAGTAGTAATTTGTTGAGAGGTTGGAAGGCAACATAGCCAAGGCAGTTGACTTGAACTGACCCAAGTCACACAGTCATACCATATGTCGTTATACTCAGCTTAGGGAAAGGAGTTATAAACTTAGGGAATTCAGCAATGTAGGGAATGTTTCTAGTTATGGTGTTCATCTTCCCAAGCAATTTTTAGAT
The DNA here is from genome assembly GCA_013399855.1 of Oxyruncus cristatus. NCBI lineage: Eukaryota > Metazoa > Chordata > Aves > Passeriformes > Cotingidae > Oxyruncus > Oxyruncus cristatus. The sequence goes on from VXAY01002809.1 coordinate 1,398,195, forward strand.
GTACTGAGGCCCTGCTTTCTTGGGAATTGCTAACATCTGCTCTGCTGGTAGGAAGTAATGAATGAATCTTTCATTTTGCTTGACTTGTCCATACAGCCTTTGATTTCCTTATTAAACTGTCATTGCCCCTATAGATGGGCCCCTTTGCCTTCCATGTTTTTCCTTTTCCTATGGGAGAGGGGTGTGAGAGAGAGGCTGGGTGGGTGTTTAACTGCTAGTTGAGGTCAACTCACCACGGTGTCTGGTAAGTAAAGCCCTGTTACTCTAGATAGTGTAAGACAGACACATGCATGAAGTAACCAATCTCTACGCTGGGGCTGTTGCACAGCCAGAATTTTCAAACCAACTTCATACGTACAACTCATATTCAACAAAAATAAACATCAGGGTAGATAAATTGTGTCTCACAGTATATCACTTTGTGATGATTGTTGTATTCTCATCTAAAAGTGCAAAAGCCACAAGATATTCCTTTTAATTCCATATGAGAACATATAAGAAGTAGCTGCAAAAGTTTAACATCTGAAACAGGGATGATGTGATTTTATGAAGTTACAGTTACAAATTTATGATGTGATCTTGGTCAATCAAGTAGCTGATGTTTACGCAGATAAAAGTCATTTTCTCATCTGTCTAATGAAGATTACAATGTACCTCAAGAGTCCATCAGGTTACAGGAGTTCAAAGTAATTAGTACTATTTTACCAAATTAATTCCCTGAATAGGAGTTCCCAGAGAATTCATTTAGTCCTATAGCCTCAATTAACCTTTGCACTTAAGCACATGTGTAATTTTAAGTCTCAATAATTTGAATTATATTAGCTACTTAAGTATTCTTACTGACTAAAATGTGAGTAAGTATACATTTAAAGAGTTTGGTAAACTAATATCTCTCCAAGAGCACATGGTAATTGTTGTTCCTCCATATGATATGTACTAGAAATATGGGTTGATGCTTCAGTCTGTTTTGATAAAGTTTTAAGACAGAATTTGAATTAATGTATCCTAAGTAATTACCAGGGTTATTGTCCAGTCTTGCTATTCTCCACTCTTCTTACAAAAAAAAATATCATACTTACAATAGAAAATTTGGGGTTTCTCTGAGACTACACACATATGACCACACTCTAAAGAAAAAAAGTCATAAACCAATGTGTCTTTGTCTAGAAGACAACTTCCATTGTCTTTACTGCAGGATTTTTTAAATTTTTTTTTTCAGCAATGTATTTCACTTACTTGAAAGTTCATAACTCACTGGAATTGTCAAAAAATTGCTATTAGACTTTACTTGTTGCCACCTACACATTTAAGCACAACCATTATAAGCAATTCTTTTTAAACATGCTTTCTTGCCATTTTCCCTCTTCCTGCCAATTTCACAGCTCCCAGTATTTGTGTTAGGTTTCTATGGGGATCTTCTCCTTTATTTTCTCTCCTCCTTTTTATTGTTCTACAGTTCAAGACAAATCTGCTTAACCTTACATTCCCTTGACGCCTTTTCTCATGTATCACACCCTTTTACTCACTGGTCTGCCACTTCCACGTTTTTTACTGGTACTTACATGGTTTTTATCATCCTACTTATGTATACAAAGTCTTCTCTCTGATTTAATTTCAGGTTACTTTAGGTTTTAGTCTTCTTTAAGAAAAATAAACCAAAAACCAACAAAACACATAAAATTTCACTGATACATGTTGCAGATTGTAAATTCTAAAGTTAAGAAAACATTATGGAAGATAAACTGAGCTGGATGCAGCCAGTTTCAAAGTGAGGGGAAGAATGTTTTTCACATACAATTGATTTATAATATTTATAAGCAGAGATTTTATTGTTTTAGTGATGGGCAAGAGGACTCACAATCAGAAGCTAAATAATTTATATAAAAAACAAACCAAACCAAACCCCTTCTAACCAATAGCTTTGTCATATGTTTATCAATGTCTTCTTAAGAACTCAGCCTAAGATACTGGTAGTGTTTGAGAAATAAAAAAAAAAAACAACAAAATAAACCGATTTAGAAAAGGTATAGTGGATCTGGGGGCATATATGAATAAATGCATAACACACTACATTTTTAGGGCAGATATTAGGTTTTGTTGTTCTGCTAAAATTAAAGTATTATTTACTTCATCCAGCATTTCAATTTTGTTGACACCTATTTGATTTTTAATAACATTTATTTTTTAACATTCATTTTAGTTTAATTGGTTAATGAAACGAACAGTATTGATCAATATAGAGGATTTGAGTCATTGAAACTATAATCAATAGACCACTGAAAGTCTGGGAATTTCGTGACACTTTTTTGGGGACTGCAGAAGGAGATATGACTGAGTTTATAAATATTATAGAATAATTTATGAATGTAATATTTCTAAAGGCACCTCAGCTCTGACCGAAATATTTTATAAGTTCATAGCTTAAAATGAAGAGAACTACTGTGGTGTTGCAAAGCAAAACTATTTTAAGTCATGAAACTCAAAATCAGAATATTTGCTCACTGGAAACCTTTCTGACTTCGTGATAGATGAATCTGCTACTGAATGCATTCATCAAAAGAAACAATGCAATATAACTGTTTAGTTTTTTCTTGTCTAGGGCTACCTGAAGAACTCCAGACACCATGTAACCACTCACTATTTTTCCTTAAATTTAATTTAATACATAATACTAGGAGCTGACTTGCTGAAATAGCTTATGCAGTTGAAATATTATGTTTAGAAACTAATGACTCCTTTATAATATCTTCTGTATACAAAAGGGACCTCCTTCTGCTCTGAGTTCTGTATAAAGTTTGATCAAAACAAAAATGTTTGACTGCAACTTATGAAAATATTGCAGAAAGTGCAAATCAAAAATGTTCAGAAATGTGAATATTTTTATTTCATGGTCATATATATGCTCACATATGAGAAAAAAAGACAAAGAACTTGTGTTTGCCTTGAAATATTTTAATAGTTAAATTTGATTATTTCTCAATATCTAAGAAAAAGACAAGGAAGCAGAGGCAATTGTAATGGATCATACAGCAAATCCAATTAGATGAATAGTCTGTCAAAGATCACTTCTTGTTGCTTTGGAGGGATCACAAAAAAATTGCAATTAAACAATGATAAGCATGCCTGTGATCAGAAGCTAGGAAATGAGATGGTCTTCCAAGTCCAAATCATTAGGAACCCAACATGCATACTGAAGAATGAAAGTGCATATCCCCTTCAAAAATGTAATTTTAAAATAGTTTTTATAAAAATATTACAGAAATCTTATTCATGATAAACATTACAATAAATTCTGCATCCCAATTTGTGCTGTGAGAAATTTTATGCTTTTCTTGTTCATCATCACAACACACAATCAGTATTTCTCCCTGTGATTATCTTCTACCTGTGATTATTTTCTTCACTTTACTTTGTCCTCCACTGGACTGTTTGTCTCTGGACTATTTTTTCTCCATCCAGTGTTACCATACACCAAAGAAAAGGATGGGATTTCAGACATGAAGCATGATGCCAAAATTCTTATTATTTCTCTGAGTCTGACATAATGTTATACATTTACATTTTTTATACATTTACATTTTTTACATTTAAGTGCTTTAAAATCATGCTGTGAGTTATTCCAGGGAGACATTGCCATTTCAGAATTTGATAAATAGTCTCCTATGTTTCCCCTCTGACAAGTTTTTGCTATGTTGGTAAGGTAAGGTGAATCACAAGTAAAGGTTTGCTTGTGCAGCATCACATCTGTGAGAGAAACAGATAATTTTTTTTCCTAGAAATTACTGACCAGGATCTGATCTAAGTAACTTCACTAAAAGCTTCAAGTAGAAGTAAATGAACTTTAATGGACAAGTTTCTTTTCCATGAACAATAAATTCCTTCTCCATCCATCTCTGACTCTTTTATTTTGCTTTGGCCTCTCTGTGGAGGAGCAAATTCATTATGTGTAAGATGCATTTTCAGCAGTATTGGTCTCATAACTGCAATGTTCCAACCTAATATCCACCTTTCTTATCCTGCTCAGCAAGAAGTATCTGCCGAGCGTAATAGCTTATCCTAAAGTACACCACAGCATTCAGCCTGACATTCTGTGTCAGATTAGGTATCGTTGTGTATTATGGATGTATGTGCACCTGTGTATTATGTATACACACGCATAAGAATCACATTATATTTTTTTCAGGATTACCCTCTACTAGTAGCGATTTTTTTCACTCTTTCGTGAAACTAATTCTGAGTTGTTGCCTTTGACAGTTCTTGATTTATTGCCAAGAAATTGTGAATGTCAGCTCTTCTGTCCCCAATGTCTTCCTTATTTTTCTGAAAATACTCTGCTGTATAAAGATTCAAATCCATTCCAAAATGCATTAGCATAGCAAAAATGTTATTTTGTTGCATTCTTTCAGTGCTCAGAGCACTTAATCAGTTGTGGCTTCTTCAAACGTGTATTTTAGTTGTAAGTTCTGTGTTACTACCCTCAAAATAGAACTTGTTCATCATATGAGCAAGATCAGAAATAATATTGCTAGTTTTAAGTGGTTATTTATATGGATAATTACCAACAAGATGCAAAAGGACAGAATAACAGACTGTTTAAGGTTTTTATATAAGCTATACACTTAGAGAAAGACTGATTGAGAAGCACAGAAAGCTCAGGTGAAAGGCTAAGTATTTTTATGATGTGTTAATAAAGGTATCCACACAATAATGTAAATATTTTTGTTTAATTTTTAAACCAGATTAGTTTGTTTTGTGATGCTTACTTATGTGAGGCTTATTTATGTATTGCATATCATCAAGATCCTTAACACAAGAACATTAATAGAGTGCTGGCTGAGCTTAGTAAAACCCTTCAGAATATTAATGTAATTTAGGGCTCTTTGAATTACAACCAAAGTGTACATGTCATGAAGTGGCCATTTTTTGTCTGTTTGTTCTTCTTCTCATTACAAATGAGAAAGCTGCAAGTTTAACAACTTTTGCATTTGTCTTGTTACAAAACTAACACAGGAGCTGAAAGTGGGAGCATGAAAGAAATACTAAAAATTACTTTTGGCTTAAAAGAACATCTTTTTTGTTTGTTATTGAAGGGAAAGAAGAGGAGTGGGGAGGGGAAAGAAAAAAGGGAGGGGAGGGGAAGGGAGAGGACAATCAATCAAACAAACTTAATGTGAAAGACAAAAACAAGCGTAAGATGTAATCTACAAAGCAGTATTTTGAAGTATTCTGTTTGTGAAGGTTAGCACACCAAATAACTGACCCAACTAACACTTCAGAAGTTGTTTTTTATTAGGCAAACCACCTTGATATTACTAAGAAGGAAATAATATTAGCTTCATCATATTTAGAGAGAATAAGGGTTTCTGAAGTATATTGAACATTAAAAACAAAAAAACCCCTAATGATCAAAATTTATCTAAGGCAAAAGTTGGGTTTTGTTTGGTGATACATGGGGGATTGTTTTAATCTTGTTGTTAATTTGTGGGGGGTTGTGTTTGTAGTTTTTTTTTTTTCTAAATTAAAATTATTTTTTCACTATCTTAAAGGAATTATTGTTTGGTATACATTATTGGTTGACCTTGAACTGCATTATAAATGACAGCAATTGATAAAAGATTGGGGTTTTTTTCCACAGAAACAAATGTTTTCAGAGTTTTAAAGAGTATCATTCCACTGAAAGTGAGAGGATTTCTTTGTTTAGATTGTTGATGTTGTTTCTTGATTTTTTTATTTATTTTATTTTGTGCTTGACCTGTTTAATTTTGGAAATAAAATGATGGGACTTTTTAGGGGTGCTTCTGACCAGGTTTTCTCCCTAAAGTGTCTTTTTCCTTTGATCATGTATGTGGTCACCTCATTCAGCAGAGACTAGAAATATTGATGGGAAAAAATTAGATCAATAGGAATATACCTTTTTTTGATACTGTGCATTTTCTGTTCTATACCTATTTCATATACATTGCAGTTCTTGGTAGTTGAAATTTGTTGGTATTTAGTAACAAAAAGTACAAAATATATAGATATATATTCCATTCATCAGAAAATAACTGTCTTTGACCTCAGGAAGCACTAGGGATAAGATTTTGATCCTATGAGAGAGAAAAACCTTCTTCAATCCTCCAGCCCAAAGTAAGGGGAAATTATTTTTAAAAGTATAGCCCACTAATCAGAAATCAATTTATTAACTTGTTTTCATTACTTATAAAGGTCATCATGAAGCATAACTATTCACCTTTTTAAGGAATATTTTTGTGGATTTAGTTTCTCCAGTACTTATTTGTTAAATCTGGGACAGATAAAAGTCTAATGAGGAGGAAGCATATTGTACAGAGACTTTTTATATGCTTCTTAGGAGTTGCCAGAGTAATTTATATACATTTTTATTAAAATGTGTTGCAAAGCCATCTGGCAAATGCTGTTTGTAATTTTATAGGGCCACAAAGACCTTCCAGCTTTTAGTCTTAGTTATCTCATTTTCAAAGATGTTAGGTGATTCTTCCGCAAGGGCAAAGCTCTCTAACTCTCTCTCCCTCTCCTTCCTTTCTGTCTTGCCTTTACTAGATGTTGAGATTGGAAGATTATTCTTATATGGTATACATGGTGATTTGTTGTGGTTTTAGTTTGGGTTTTTTTTCACATCACTAGAAGAAGGCATAGATCATATTTTCATTTCTCCTGTTATCTGACCATTTTGAAGTTTTAGTTAAAAGATGTATTTTATTCTGAGAGTGTCTGAAACAAACATGAACGTTATGAAAAGGAAGAGGATCAGTAACAGCATTACAGGATGCATGCTTGATAGTTTGAAAAATAGCAAAAATGAAACTAGCCATTGTGTTTCAAATAGATTTAGTGGAAACAATGGAGATGTTAGGGACAACAAAGAGGAAGATAATATAATAATGGGAGAAATGTTAAAGATTTTGCTAAGAATTTTTGATGTCTATAGGAATAAAACTGACTTCACATTTCAAAACAGATAATAAACTTAAATGAGCTATAGAGATAGAATATGTGTTTCCTTTACATGCTAAGTTTTCAATTTGTTATTGTTCATTGGATTACAATATTTCCACAGAACTGTAGGATTATTCAGGTCACTAGACCCCATGATGTCTACTCAAATTTTGAAAGCACTCTTTAAATTGAATCCAGAACAGGTTGCTCAGGCTTTTGTCTAGCTGAACAGTGAAAACCTTCCAGGACGAAGATTCCACAACCTTGTTGGATGACCTGTTTCAGTGTTTAATTACCCCTTAGTTGTCTTATCAGTTTGTTTGCTTTTTTATTTTTTCTTTATATCTAGTTGGAAACTCTCATTTCAATTTATAGTGTGGGAACAGTTCTGTCTTGTTTGCATGCTGTACACCTTCTGTAAAATTCTGGCTATGCATTCCTGTGGCAAAGCTCCTCTTGGTGCTGGAATTTAGATATTAAGTATTCCTCACAAATCTTTCTTGTCTCCACACTAACAATCCCAGTTCCCTCAGTCTGTCCTCACACAGCTTGTGTGCTTCATCCTCTGACCATCTTGGTGACCCTTTGCTAAATTCATTCAAGTTTATTAGCATCTTTCTGACACTGAGCAGCACAGAGTTGGTCGCAGATTCTAGATATCATCTAATAGCTTTCCTTAATCTGTTGTCTATGCTTCAGTCAGTCCATAGACCATGCAGAGCATTTAGTCTGCTCCTTATGTAGTACTTTGCACCTATTGAATTACATAAAGTTTCTGCTGGACCATTTCTGAACCAAATTTAAGAACCTCTGAAATGCCCTCTGCCCTCCAACATGTCCAGTGCACCTTTTTCCTGCCCAGTCTGACATCATCTGCAAACTTGATGACAGCATTTTCTGTCTCCTCTAGGTCATTGATAAACAGGATGCGTATACAGGACAGACCTTATCTACTCTGCAGGATACAGGAACTGCACTTGTAGCCAAATTTTGTGTGCAGTATGAAAAAGTAACCACTATTCTTTGAGCCTGGCAGTCTAGCTAGTTTCATTGTGTTTAGTAGTCCGTGTACTTCTTTTCTGCCTAGTGTCATCTTGACTGTAATGACAAAATTCAGATACAAGGATGCTGTGGGAGACTGTGACAAAAGCTCTGCTGAAGTCAAAGTAGGTAAGATCTGTTGCTCTTACCCCTGATAAATCAAAGTTGGCCACTCCCAATCATTTTCTTCTTTTTCACAGGCCCAGAAATAGTTAGGAAGAGGACTTGTGCCATGTGTTTCCCAGGGATCGAAGTGAAGTAGGCTCGATTGTAACTCCCTGGATTGTCTTTCTTGCCCTTTTTTCAAAATGGCTTCAAGATTTGCTGTCTTTTAGTAGTGGTTATCAGAGGCATGAGAAAACAGCCAGGAGTTGCTATTCATACAGTAAGTAAAATGAGGTTGTTTTAGCTAGTTAATATTCCTAATTTTCTATTAGGCAAACTAGTAGAGCTGGAAATAACAAGCTTGAAAATAACAAAGCTTGTCTGATTATATGAGCCTACTTCTTCCTGTAAAAGTGTCTTAAAACAAGTCTTAAAATTTTAGAAAATCATAAAAAAACAGTCTGACCATGAGACATACTGTATTTTTATAAATTCAATGGTTTGTTTCAATGATTAAATATGTGGAGTAAAGGTAGGAAACTGAATTTAAGTTTATTCAAAAATATCTGTTCTTCTTTCACTTTTTTGAAATTAATTTCAATTTGAAATGTTATTCCTACTAGATTTCATATATGCAGAAGTTTTACATCACTGTAATACAAACTTTATCTCATAAATAAGTTATGAATAACATGAAAATACAAAGAAGTTGGACTACACTCCAAAACCAATTTAAACTTTTTACATTTGTCAGTGACAAAGTTATTCCCATTATCCTCTCTGTGAAATCTTATCCTCAGCTATATCTGCCATTATAGAAGACAACAATGATCTTTTTCCAGGAACATCAGCAAATACAATATTCAGAATACTTTTAGGTTTACCCACTTACTTATGTAAAGAAGCAAAGCATACTCATTTAACAGACAGTTCCACATATCTCAGACATTTGAGAGTAATGAGTAAGTTCTATTCAGGGATAAGTGTCTGAATTCTATCCACTGCAGTTTCATGTGATGTAATGGAAATGTAATTGACTCAGATCCTTTGTAAATTACTCAATCCCCAATGCACACAACTCTAACTGACTCTATGGCTCAATGTTATTGCACCAGCCATAAATGTGGATAGAACTGTCAGCAAATGCAGCTCTGCAAGGTGGAGGGTGCCCTGCCAGGGCGCAGAACCTGATCCTGACCCTACTGATCAATCCTGCCTGTCCAACCATGACTCTCTGGGTGCTGCCTTGGGGCTGGTGGGTGTGCAGGTTTCCATCCTGACAGCTAAACCCCAGCTGCCCTTTGTCTGTCTGAGACAAGAAACAGTTGTTTTATACTTTGGAGGTGTATGTATGGTACTTGCCCAGTTAAAGATTTCTGAAGAAGCAGACCCAGAAGAGGATCATTAACAGCACCTGGCTGCTGCTAAGTAATCCCTGAGCATTTCACTTTATCATACTGGTCAACTGACTTGACATTAGAAGGAGGAGTTCATTTTAAAGGACATGAAGGAGAAGAAATCCACATATCATTACAATATCTGGTACAAAATCAAGTTAAGGGAATAGATCCACTTAATACTCAGGTAAGAAAGTTGCAGAACTGAATATAATCTGGAATTTTTATTATTGCCTTATTTTTCTCTTTAGGTTTACAATGAAGTACTTTGCTTTCTTTTTTAAAGAAAAATTTGTGATAATTTTCTTGGCCTATAATGTCTGTTATTAAATGTGATTTTGAAGAAACAGAAAACTTGAGGTTTGTGCTTCTTACTTGACCTTATTCTGGCCATTCAATTCCACTACGAAGGCTATTCAAATACCTGAGGCCTGTATGTGGCATTTCTAGCCCTGAAAACCAAGTTTAAAATGTCACATTTATAAAAGTATATCTAAAGTATATTAGAATAACTTTTCTGGACTGGCCTGTATAAAAAAAAAAATGTCAGAAAGTTATGTTTTCCATCTGGACTTTAAAATTCAGCTAAAACTGGATCTGTGATCTGCAGTCTCATTGTTAGGCATTATATTTAGGTCCTTTGATCAACTGCTCAGATATCTTAGAAGAAATCCTTCAGATCTTACTCTGACTAGATACTGAGTATCCCAGGGCTGTGGATTTTGTTATGATGTCCAGGAGACTAATCTTTTGTGTTTGAATTGACAGATTTACCATTAGAGAATTTGTCAGCTTCCCACAAGAAGAGAACAGAACCTTTGTTTCTCAAACTCCAGCCCAGCTTCCCTCTCCCTGTAACATTGACGTTCTCTCCTATTACAGTGTCCTGGGTTTGGCTGGCATAGAGTTAATCTTCTTCCTAGTAGATGGTACAGGTCTGTATTTTTTATTCAGTATGAGATTAATGTTCATAACACACTGATGTTTTAGTGATTGCTAAGTAATTCTAAATCAAGGACTTTTCAGAGGCCTGTTGTCTGCCAGTGGGCAGGTGCACAAGAAGCTGGGAGGGAGCATAGGCAGGACAGCTGATCTGACCCAGCCAAAGGGATATCCCACACCGCAGAACGGCATGTTCACTATGGGGGGAGGCGTTGATTGTTGCCTGTGAAAGGGTTGGGCATCTGTCAGTGGGTGGTGAGCAACTGTATTGTGCATCATTTGTCTTTCTCGGGTTTTAATTCTCTGTCTTTTGCTTGCCTTCCCTTTCATTACTAATATTATTAATATTATATTTTTATTTTAATTATATTATTAAACTGTTCTTATCTCAACCCACAGGTTTTGCTTTTTTTTTTTTTTTTCAGATTTTCCTCCCCATGCCTCTGGGGGTAGGGTGAGCAAGCAGCTGTGTGATACATAGGTGCCAGCAGGGCTTATAACACAATGCCTAATTCAAGCCAGCACATTTCCTCTTAACATGGAATTAGGAAGTGTAGAGAGGTTGAGAGGTTCTCTTCACCAGGATTAACTTTATCTAATTTAGTTAATAATCTGTTTGTTATGTAAACAGAAGTAAAATTGACATTTGTCACATAACAGAAGGCGTAGCATAGTATAAACAGCTTGTTCTGAAAACCAAAAGCATTTTTCTTTGGCTTGAAAAAGCAGTCAAACTGCTGACAATGATACCTGCTTCCTGTGTGCTGTCATTTCAATAATGCATGAAAACATTCTCACTTTGAAACATCCACATAAAGGCAGCAGGAAGCATTCTTACCCATCTGAAGATTATAGTTTACTGCCTGCATATATGAGAGGTACAGAATTTAAGATCTATATTAAAATGTTTGCTGTCCATTTGAGCATATTTAACAGCTTTTCTGGTTGTATATGCATAGATAAACAAAAATAGCTTTCCGTCATAACTCCCCTAGAAGTACACACTAGGTTTAACTTCTGACTCTTTCCGGAAGCTAATTTGTGAGCAGTATCCAAGGAAATTTTCATGACGCTTCAATCTTTTTCATGTGAAATCACTGTGATTTCACCTGATTGGAACTCTCAGCTGTTTCTAGAAATATCTTTAAATGTATAATTTTTGCCCTTTTAGAGCTGTTGGGCAACGTGTGCGTTTTTTTTTTTTTACACATCCTAAACAAATTCTGTTGGGAAATATTTCTACAATAATAAAATTCCACCTTCTCCTCAGACCTTGCAAATTATGAGCACACAAGCATGACACCAGGTTTGAAGTCAGACATCACAGTATTTGATTCATCTCTTGTTCAGTTCCTTAGTCTGGAATGAAGCTGATGTTTTCTTCCCTTTCAGAAACCTGGTATGGGCTGTCATATTCACTTGCAATTAATACATGTCTGTTTCAGACCAATGACTTTAACAATTGCAAACCTTCAAATATCTCCTCAGCTTTTCCTAAGCAGGTGTTGCCATGGTATCCAGTCTGACAGAAAAAAATAGCATAGTCTGGTCTTGACAACTGTGTTGATGAGTATTACTGCTTTGTCTTATAGCTTTAATAAACATACTCTTATTGCTAAAAACTGTGTGAGCAAATTAGTAATTCCATTAAGGTTAAAAGACTGAATAAAGCTTGCTCATAATCCTGTAAGTAACTTTACAGCTCTATACCCATTTTTCATATTTTAAAACAGTGATCAGGTATTCATGGACAGGATGTATTTTTATTATGCACTAAGTTAAAGTATCTGATATTGCTTTTAATTTTTAAAGACAAACAATAAATAAACATTAATATTCATAAAAACAGTATGGTATCACATCAGAGTTTAAATTCTTAATGGACATGAACAAAAGTAAACTTCCTCCTGCACTGTGTTAATACTAGGACTTTTGCAAGTGAACTCCTACAAGAAAGAAAATGTCAAGCCAGAGATTGTTGTTTAGTGACCAGTCCTTCCAAAAACCTGCATGAAAGTCCAAATGTTACTTTAATTAGAAAATATGCACTAATATAAATGATACGTTATTAAAAAAACCTGATAGATCTTTGTATTTGAATGATAATCATTTAGATCAAGGTGAAATTACACAGGTTTTTTTTTTTTTTCCTGAATGCAACTTGAGGGTATATATACTTTCTTGGACTTTTTTTGAATTACATTTCAGTTAATTACACCCATATTCTTATGGCAGTTCACATAGAAGGGAAAAAATCTAACTTTTTATAACATTGCACAGTTTCTCAAAGCAATGAGCTTCCCACTAGTCTCCCCCAAAAAACAACATTAAAACTCTTTTCAGTGAAAGATGCCAATAATTATGTAGCTGCTTTTCCTAAAGATCATTAGATAGATTATCTGACAATGAAATCAACAGTGAATAGAAAAACTTTACCAGGGTATTGAAAATTAAGTAATAGAAGTGTAAGATTGAGTCTACTATTCTAATGTATTTTAGAAATGTTAACATTTATTATTCAATATTATTTCAAAAATTATAGTATAAAGGTAACATTTACTGTATTGCCAACTAAAATTTTGCTATTAAAGGAAAATTTTTGTCCCGAAAGTAGAATATCTTGTATCTAATTTTAGCAACAGAGGAAGAAAAAGTGCATATCTTTATGAACTATAGTCAAGATTACCTAGAGAAGAGAGGATACTGGTTGAGACTGTAAGGTGACTTCTTTTTACTAAGAAGGAAAAAAAAAGGAACAGAAGACATTAAAATTTAAAATAGGATACTATATTAATTTTCAAAGGAGCTCATTATCCCACCTGTGATTATCAGGCAAATTTGATATGTGTATGAGAGGCTTTAATTCCTGGTCTGCATATAGGATGTCTCGCTGTTGGATGACAAGCTTGGTCGCTAAGCACATGGAAAATTTGCATCTGAAAAATAAAATGTCATCTGTAGATCCTCATGTAAATAAGCAAAAGCTTCGGAAATTGCATATAAAAAAATGAAGACATTTATTTTCGTGTATGCAGAAGAGTGGCATATATGAAAGATGGCCTTGAGTAAGTATGAGATTTTTTGTCAAATTACTGTCATTAATTAGTTCAGCTAAATGAGTCATGGCTACTGGGTCACTTGAATCTGCAATATTATCTGCTTACTTACAAATTGAAATTATATTTATAATATCAGATTATTATCTGATATAAACTCTAGAACAAAATTTGTGCCAATGTATTCATTTTCAGAACTTTTTAGAGATATTAAAGAATTTTCATTTCTTTACTGCTCATGTGATAAAAAATTGAAGATATAGTGACTTAGTCATGCTTATATGAATTTTCAGAATTTAATTCCATTTAGCATTTATCATTTTCATTATTAGTGCAATTGCTACATGGCTTGAGCTTTGTTATAGAAGCATAAGCAAAAATTTTAGTCCGCTGTCTAGAGGAAAATATTTAAGAACAGACTGAATTTTATGCATTGACTAAAATAATGTTACCGATACGTTTAAAATTCAGCACTTCTAGATTCATTCTTGAATCACCCTTTTGGAGAGCTGTACAGCTGTAAAGATCTATAGCTGGAGGATAAATAAATTCCATATAATATGGAGAAATACTAAATAAAAACTGAACAACCTTGAAAAGAAGTCTTAGGTTGAAAAGTCTTCATAATCTGAAAAATGGCAAATACCTACAAAGGATCATTTTCACAAAAAGATTTGATACCTAGTTTTAACTAGACATTAAAAGTCCAACTTCAATTTTGTAATTCTTTCTCTACTTTTCTTCCCCTTTGGAGTGACCAAATCTCACTACATGCTTTTACATACCTGAGTCTTATTATAAATTTTATGTCTTGAAGCACTCACTATTCAGTCAGAACAATTGCTAATTCATTTTCTCCACAGTTAGACAGGGACTGCTCAAGGGCAGGAGGAGTGAAGGACGAAGGAGGTGGTGGGTAAGCTTAAAAATGGAAATATTTGCAAATGAATGCCTAAAATCAGCCTGAATTTCATTTCATTTTTGAATGTTTGTGAGTTTCTGTATGTTATGAGATTTTTCTTAGAAACCTGATCAGTTATTTTGATAATTATCTGTGGACTTCTAAGAATTCTCTGTAATGTCTTGTAGTATCTTTAAGAACCAAGATAGAAGATTTTAATTTAAAAATATTAACAATTCAATATATCCAATCATGAAATCCAGAGCACAAGTTTACACCAATTTATATAACCCATGGGGAAAGCATTTTAGAAAGGAAAATGCTTTCTAAAGCATTTCTCGCTCTCTACAACTATCTAAAGCATTTTCTTGCTCTCTACAACTATCTGAAAGGAGGTTGTAGCCAGGTGGGGGTTGGTCTCTTCTCCCAGGCAACCAGCCGTCAGACAAGAGGGCATGGCCTTAAGCTGTGCCAGGGGAGGTTTAGGTTAGATATCAGAAAGAAATTCTTTACAGAGAGAGTAATCAGCCATTGGAATGGGCTGCCCAGGGAAGTGGTGGATTCTCCATCCCTGGAGGTTTTCAAGACGAGGCTGGACATGGCACTTAATGCCATAGTCTAGTAACCACAGTGGGGTTGGATCAAGGGTTGGACTTGATGATCTCCGAGGCCCTTTCCAACCCGTCTGATTCTATGATTCTATGATTCTATGATTCTATGAAATACTAATTCAAACAAATATTTATTTGGAGAGCTTAAGACATCAGAATCTTTACAGGACTCACATTTAAAATATTTTTTAAAAAAGCAGGGGAAAAATGGAAAACGCTGAAAGTAAAAAGTATACTTGTCATTTAAAAATTCTTATAATTAACCCTTATTTTGCTCTAACTTCTGCTTCTGTTTAGAAAGATGGCCGTAATCACTCAAAGACAGGGCTCTGCATCATTGTTCTCACTAGTCTGTCCATTTCTTTAACCATATTATTGTAGCTGAACCCAAAACTTCATCCTCATCATCATAAAATTTCCTCCTGTGACAGAGATTCAGTACTAAATCTGAAAGGTCACGGGAATCTCTGTAGTGATCTCTTCTTTTTTTTTTTTTTTGTGACAGAAAAAGAAATCAGTTTTAGGTTATTCTAAATTATTGGCATATAAAATAAAACAAAGAAAACTCTCTGGACTTAAATAATTTGAAATTGTATGAGCTGATATAGAGGCTTTTGGAACTATGGCAGTACAAATTGGATTGCTGTCTCTTCCATCTCTTCTTTTGATGAAAAGTTAATGTTTATTTTCTACTGAAAATACAGTGCTAAATTTTGTATATTCTGATACAATAAATATTTTTCCTTGTTTTTGTACTGAAAGAAATTCAGTAGATTTTGGAGTGACATAAAGATTCACAAAGTGCTTAAGGCAGTTGTTTATGAGGAAAGTCTTCCTCTTTATGACCTCATTTTCATTTTCCTAGTCTCATTTAAGTTTGTCAGATTAATGTTTAAAATGGTTATATTGAAAATAAAGTTATAGAACTATCAAATCATGGAATGATTTGAATTATAAGACACCTTAAAGGATCATAAATAATTTGATTTGGATGGGACCTTTTAGAAATCATCTAGCTCCAACTGCCCAGACATGGGCAAGGACACCTTCCACTAGACCAAGTTGTTTAAAGCCCCATTCAACTTGAACACTTCCAGGAATGTGCATCCACTTCTCTGACAAGCTGTTGCTGTGCCTCACCCTGTACCTCATAACAAAGAATTTTTTCCCAATATCTAATCTAAACATACCCTTTTTCAGCTTAAGGCCAGTAACCCTTTTTCTATTGCAACATGCCTTTTTACAAAGTTCCTTTCCAGCTTTTTTACAGGCTTCCTTTGGGTACTGGAAGGTGGTTGTAAAGTCTCCCTGGAGCCTTCTCTTCTCTGGACTGAAAAATCACATTTCTCACAGCCTATCTTCACTGGAGAAGTGCTGCAACCCTGTGTTCAACTTAGTGGCCTTTTTTGGACTTGCTCCATCAGTTATATGATCAGTTATACTGGACCAGAGGGAGTCCTGGTCCATTAATCAATTAAATGGATCAGTGGTCAGGAAACTGAAGGAATCTCATAATTATAAAGGTAAAATAACGCCTCCAAAAAGTACAATTCATCTGAACTGACTATCATTCAGTGGAAGATCCGTGAAAGCAATGTCCTTGATTATAATGATCTCAAAGACATCAAGGGATTGGCTGGTTTTGGTTTGTTTGCTGTGTTCCACTGTCAACACTTAGTGAGAATACATCAATACTTGTGAATGAGGTGTGCAGCAAAGTAGATAAGATGGGAATGAAAGTCTCAAATTAAGAGAAACTTTCTGAAGTATGTATTAAGTGACCCAGCGGTAATGGAGGTTGATTGTTTCCTTTGAGTAGAGAAGGTACTTGGTTGCAGAACTGTACTAGTGGTAACTTGACTGTTTTTCTGTGGGCAGGTCTTTGTAAGAGTAGGTTGAACTGCCTTCTCTAATGCACATTAGTTCCCATCCTTCTTCCAGAACCTAATGAAACGATTACAATAGTATCAAGGGGAATACTGGTATGACAAAGGGCATATTTTGTAAGTTTTCAAATACTTCATATCCTGGATTTGATAATACAATATATTTCCTTTATCTGGAAGACAAAAGGGGAGCTCTAGCTGTCCTGCATCATAAATTTCTGGTTGCTGGAGTGAGATATTCCCTCTATGTCCTCCACAGCATTTATGCTGAAGACAGGAGAAATAGAATATGGATTAAGCCATTAATGTTCAACTAGCATATAACAAATTTAAATTCTATTCCTGATTGACTACATATTTAATGTTCCACTTGAAGCATCAAAACAGTTTTTCAGCCTGGTATTCATTAGTATTTTAGACGGTGACATCCTTGAAACAAGAACTTTTTTCTTTTTTTAATACGGGGGCCATCAGAGGCATGGAAGTGTCTTTATATAAGCAATACACAATAATAACCATTCTTCCATTAAGTTCCAGTCCAGCATGACACTCTATTCATGAAACACACTAGACTGCTCCAATCCATTCATATACAACAGCAGAATGACAGTACACAATATTATTCGCATGAACGTGCACACTCACAACCTTAAAGGTTTATTTCAATGATAAGAAGTTAAATAAATGTAGAAGAATGCAGCTGAAACCATAACATAAAATGAAAATTAAATAGACAAAAAAGCTTTGCATTTTTTGAATGATCATTTTCATGTGATAGTCATCTGATTAATAAGATAAGTAACTAGAAGTGCAGAAGTATAGCAAAGTATATTCAATCTTTTTCCATCAGCTAAATTAGATGAAGAGCCTGTGAAAATTAAGAGTTTTTCAAGATGTATGTGAAGTGCTCTACCTAATCAGGCCCTAAAAGGATCATTTGTCTGCTGCTTTTTGTAACAAGGTTAGAATTTTTAATGATTCTTTTTGGTGGAGCCTCCAAGTTGCAGCAAGTAAAAGAAAACTTTCTTCATTTTAGATACATTGAAATCTCTATGAACTCTTGAGACTTATCCTTGAACTAAGGTGTGATTTTCAAGGGACTAGCACATAACAGTTTTCATTAATTAAATGAGAAAATAGTTCAACTTCTTTTTAAATTGTACTAAAGTGCGATAAGTTCTGAAAAGGACCTTGCCCTTCATCTTCTGTCATGAGTCAGATAGAATACCAATTTGTTTTAAGGCTTAGGTTGTGTCATTTGCAGGATTTCTTGGCTTAGAAGAATTTTTCAGGGAAGGTTTTGTTCTGCAAGCTTTAGTGTATCTTATATAAAGCTGTTCTGGAATCTTCACACAACAGGTATAAAATCACTGAATTGTCAAATCTATTGACTCGTGGTCTAATAAGCTGAACAGAGGCCATTAGGGCCAAAGAAATTTTTTTTCTTTCAATTAGATAACATAAAATTTAAAGTAGAAACACCCCCCCCATATTTTATTTTATTTTCTTCCAGTTTGAGATGAATAACTGAAGGCTCTATTTGATTAAAAAAGTATTCATTCTTGGTATTATTCAATTCAATTAATGTTACTGATGCTTCCTATACTTTTCACACTTATAAGTCTGGGGGATACAAATTTGCAAGATAAAATTCACTGTTTTATTTTAAAATGGTGAAGATCAGATTGTTTAAGAGATTTGAAATAAGAAACTGTCTCTTGACCTTTTATCACATGAATCACATTTAAAATGACTAGAAGAAGTTATTTAAAGCTTCATGGAAATAGTGTTCTGAAATAAAGTTCATGTATTTTAAAACTCAACATATATGTAATTACAACAGAAAATTAGCCATCCATTCATCTTTCATAATCCTTTCCTCAGGTCTCAGTTTCTGAAGTGGTTGGCAAAAGAGAGGGATTTGTAAACTTTGGCTTGACTAGAAACTACCCAGGAGATAATTAAGACTTTTGATATTATCACTCACAGCATCCTTCTGAGCAAGTTGTCTGGCTGTGGGATGTGCAGATTCACCATGCAGCAGGTGAAGAACTGACTGAATGGTGGGACTCGAAGGGTTGTAGTGAACGGAGCTACATCTGATTGGTAAATGTTCACCAAAGGTATTCCTCAGTGCTCATTTCTAGGGGCAGCCCTGTTCAGTATATTGATCAACAATCTGGATGCAGGAGTTGAATGCACCAATTGCAAATTTGCTGATGATACCAAACTGGGAGGTGCTGTTGACTTTTTTGATGGACAGGAGGCCTTGCAGAGGGATCTAGATAGATTGGAACATCAGGCTATGATTAATGGGATAAAATTTACCAATTTCAAATGCTCAATCGTACACCTAGAATGGAGTAAAGCCAGGCACAAGTATAGAGGGAGAAGAGTGCAAAATTCTTTCACATATTTATAAAGTTATTTCTACATGAATGACTGTTTTGCTTAGGCTTGTATACTCCTTGATGTAGCAGCTTCTCTGAGAAATTGTATTTTTTGTGCAAATTACTTGAACATAAATCATGATTAAGTCCTAAATCTATCCGGTTTAACTTTACTTGTCAGTTTGGCTATCTACTGTCTAAATCATGATGCATGGGACTAAAGACTGTTAATTCACAGACCTAGCTGAAGTCTTTTGAAATTAACAAGGAAAGGAAAATGCACAAGATTTGCTGGTTTAAAGTAATACCTTCTAATGTTTGAACTCGATAACCTTAGGATTCTTTTCAAACCTAAATGATTGTATGGTTCTGTGAGTCTGATGCACTACATTAGCTAACTGAGGAAAAGGAAGTTAGATGATCTCTTTCCACAGGGGGAAAGCATCCTGCAGTGTTTATACTATTTATGGATTACTAAAAAAATCACATGGAATTAAATGAATATGTACTGAGGAAATCCAGAAATCCATAACTGAAGTCCAAAAGACTTAATTATAGATAAACCAAAATTAAAATATGACACTACAGAGCTGTAAGGATTAAGTTTGACTAAAGTTAACAGAGAAATCAAAGCAAGAGAGGATCAAAACTTTTGCAAGTTTACTATCTCACCTATACAAAACCATAACTCCAGACTTTTCACATGCATTTTAAAGTGGAACACATGTACTGTGACAAAAAAATTGGAGGTTGCAAGAATCATCCATCTTTCACAAAAACCTTCATTCGATTCTATAGTGAACAAGTCTGGACTCAGAATCAATCCCAAACAGAACTTTCTGATGTGATTGAAAATGAAATTGAACCTAAAAATCAAATTAAAATAAGTTATCTCAGTCAAAGGCCAGTGTTCTTGTTTGAATATTGACCATCAATTCACCTTCTTTATATATTTTTTTCTATCCAGCAGCATAACACTTATATGCATCTGCATATATCATATTTCTTTTCTTTAAGGGAGATTAACTTTACTGACATTTCTAGCCTCATCTGGCATGTATACTTAGGTTTAATTTGGCCATATAATTTTTGTAATATTTATTATTAATTTTTATCGTCACACACACACACACACAGAGATGTAAAATATCCATTTCTTCAGTGTCTGGGCCCAGACACTCATTTTTCACTGTAGCTATCCCTGGAGTGCACTATTCACAGCTTCTGGCACCAGGACATACAAGCCCCTAAGTCAGCAGCCCCACTCCCATTGCTGGTATAGACCTTCTCACTCCTACACACACAGACATATACACAGGTACACACACAAACACGCACAGAGATGGGTAAAACTTCCTTCCAGCTGCTTCACAGTAGCTGACCCTCCATCATGAAGTTACCTTTAGAGACACTGGAAATACTGGACTTCAGGAGACCAGACTTTGATCTCTTCATGGATCTGCTTGAAAGGTTCCTATGCAATAAGTTTCTGGTGAAAGAAGATCAGTTAAGGGAATATTTAAACAAACAGGACAGGCATAAGTCCATGAGCCCCAGATGGCATGTACCACAAGTGCTGAGTGAACTGGTTGATGTAATCACAAGGCGACTGTCAATAATCTTTGAACAAGGAGAATGAGAAGGGTGCCTGATGACTGGAGTAAAGAATCCATCATTCCTCTCTTCAAGAAGGTCAAAAAGAAGGACCCAAGAAACTTCAAGCAATCCAGTCTCACCTTGATCCCTGAGACAGTGGTGGAGCAACTAATCCAGGCACATAAACAAAAAGAAAATCCTCAAAAGTAGTCAGTATGGCTTTTCCAAAGGGTAATTGTCCTTTGGCCAATTTGATAAACTTCTGCAATGAAATCGCTGGCCTGATCGGTGAAGGTACACAAGTAGATATTGTCTACCTGAGCTTCACTGAGGCCTTTGACACTGTCTCTCTTCTTCCCATGGAGAAGTTGTTGAAATCTGGGCTGGCTGAGCATATGGTTAAGTGGATTGGATCTCAATATCAAAGAGAAATACTCAAAGGAAGGGTGTAAAAGAGGACAGAGCCAGCTGCTTTCAGTGGTGCCCAGTGACAGGACCAGAGGTGATGGGCACAACCGAAACACAGAAGGGTACCTCTGAACATCAGAATACACTTTTTCACTGTGAGGGTGACTGAACACTGGCACAATCTGCCCAGATAGGTGGAGTCTCCATCCTTGATTGTATTCAAAACTGGCTCTAGGTGGCCCTGCTTGATCAGGTTGCTGGACTAGATGACCTTCAACGGTCCCTTCCAACTTCAACCAGTCTGTGGTTCTGTCTATTAAAAGAATTTATAAAAAGACAGGAAAGACTGTGCTGCCTGAGTGCAGGGCACAACCAGGTAAGCAAAATGACAAGCAAAGTCTTTACAAGTGACAGGCCATTTTTATCACCTTATACTTTTATCTTTCCTGCTCTTGTTCTTTCAGAAATCACTCAAAGCCCTTCCTTTTACTGGTTCTGGTTCCTCTTCATAATAAATCTCATGCAATTCCTCAATGCTGTTACCCTTTACACCATGATGTCTCCTGTATTCTTAGGCAGTAATCCCCCTCAAGCCAAAAAGTGCTACAGCATTAATTCATATTGATCTCTTTTACATCTGGGCAATGGGGTTGGGATTCTCCTCAGATGTTCTTGGGGGAGGTCTGAGTAGGTTGTCCCTTCCTCTGAGTCCTCAGTTTGTGTTTTCCACCTTCCTTTTTGCTACTGTGCTTTTCTGGGTTTGTAGAGTTGGGCCTTAAATGAGCTGATCTCCCCTATGATGGGCCTGCAAGTAGCCAGAGCTATCTCATCTCTCATTGTCTCTCTGTGTTCTTCTGTGAATGAGCTTTTGACATCTAACTTAACCGAACGTAAAATACCCCACCTGGTTGCATTTGAGGAATAGAGGTGCACCATTTTCAAAAGAATTTCATAGAATTTCAAAGAATTTCATAGAATTTCAAAGCCATTCTGTTAGATACAAAAATTGTTTGTAGACAGGGTGACTGTATACATCTGATTTTCAGAAAGATAGATGGCAGCTTGAATTTGAATTTGCTTGAGAATTTTCTACCACTGTTGAAATGCTAGTGAATCTGAAAAGTTAACATGACTTTTATCTGCTGAGATAAATCAGCATTTCAAAGTACTGCTTCTAGAAATAATCATGACAGATACATAAAACAGCAATGAAAAAAATAAAAAGGGGAATGAAAGATCATGAGTAAAAAGAGATTACAAGAAAATCGAACAAAATAATTAGAAATAACTGAGAAGACAATAAATTAGAAAGTAGCCATGAAAATGGAGACAGAACAAGTGTCATGACTATCCAGACAGAGGAACAGGTCTCATGGCAATCAAGACAAAGTGCTGGCTATTGAGGCCTTATGGACTCACTTCACAAAGGCAACAGTCTCCTATTTGCTTTTCTAGGCGACAGTTTCAATCATAGCCTTCTAGGTGTTGTATTGTGAGAGTTTCCTTTTAAGAAATAAGGCTGAAATAATTCCAGAGCAAGTTCATTAAAACTAAACAGTATTTACTGATTCCTTCACTTATTTTGACAAAATACAATCCTAAAGAGATTCTACTTGTACAGCACCTTACCAAGTCATCGTACTTTTACTGATAAGCAAGATCAGTCAGACCTCTATTCCCTTCTGGAAGTTGAGACAAATAACCTACATTTTATGTAGTCTACTACTGGAGTTCATGTCTGTCTAACCTCAAATTCAGATCCGCTTCCCTCATATACTAATCTCTAGTCATTATTTCTAGTAGTTACAAAAAACAGAAGTGTCAGAATGTTCTTTTGGTGGGAGACTTTTATTGGTTTTAACTATTTATTCTTTTGTCTTAAACCAGAAAATAAAACTGAGATATCCCTTTAAAGTTTGTGCTTCATTTTCAGGGAAAGTGGAGTTTTAATAGATGCTGCCATAATTTCTTGTAATTTTCCCTTCACTAATTTTTGGCTGCTTCTTCTCATATTTGGTGGGGAAAAAAATAAAACTTGAACGGCAAATCTCCACTGAGAAAAAACATAAAAGAGAACACTTGCCCAAGTGGTCAGTCCAGGAAAGCAGGCCAGCATTTCAGTTTATTAACAGTTCAAATGTCTACTTTCTGATTGGACCTGGTATCAAAAAACTTTTTGTGTCTAAAACCTTGGTAATTAATTCTTCCATTTTCAGATGAATAAAGAACATAGGATTCTCAAAAAAATAAGAGTTTTGGATCAGAATAAAAACCCAAACCAAACAAAAGCACCAATCTTATTAAAATAAGTTTTCATTAAAAAAAAAGAACTAATATTTTTATCAACACAAGAAGTCTATTCTAAATTTCACTGAAGGCTATAGAAAACCTTCCACTGATTTCAATGAACTTTAAAATCATTATAAGCTTCTTATAAAGATTCTTAACAATACTAGAAATTTGTGACAATTAAAAATAAGCACTATAAAATGAAAATATCTAATATGTCATCTGACCATGATAGATGAACTGCTAGCCTGGGAATCTTGCCTGGGAACTAGAAGCATCCTTAAGACATGTAGATCGCTTATTTGAAGATGAGGTACCATCATTAGGAGGAAATACAAGAAACTGCATCAGGAACTTATAAAATTATAGAACACTTTGGTTAGGAAGGGACCTTTCAAGGCCATCTAGTCCAACTTCCCTCACAATGAGCAGGGACATCTTCAACCAGATCAGGTTGTTCAGAGCCCTGTCCAGCCTGGCCTTGAACGATTGCATGGATGGGGCATCAACCACCTCTCTAGGCAATCTGTTCCAGTGTTTCACCACTTTCATTGTAAAAAATTTCTTCCTTATATCTAGTCTAAACCCACCTTCTTTTAGTTTAGAACCATTACTTCTTGTCCTATCATTACAGACCCTGTTAAAGCGTTATCATCTGAAAAGCTGATAAATTATATATAAAAATTAGTGATGTCTCTGAACAGAACAAAGAAAGGTATAATGCAAAAAAGCTCTGATTTTATAGACCTCTGTATAATCCTATTCTGTTGTCTTTTTTTTTTTCTTCTTTTGACTGAAGACAACTTTATGGTAAAATATGACACATTTGTTTCTTAAATAGAAGAAATTTCAGATCTCTGATAATCATAACTATATTTATATTAATTTCTTCCAGTTCTCCTATACATTTTTTTAATATGCAGAGCTATAAATACAGGCTGTATTCACCAATGACATGCTAATCTGCATCACAGTATTTTCCATTTGTTTCAGTATTCCTTGCTTAATAATTTTGAAAATTTCTGGGTTTTGACTGCTATTGCATATTATATTGACAGTTTCATACCACTATGTCCATATAATTTTATAAGTTAATAATTTTTTTTTTGGAAAATGTGACTTTATATTTGTCTAGATATACTTCTATCCCACTTAGTCTTTAGTCCTTCTGAAGTAGTTAAAAATCAGGTCTCATTCCTACTTGTCACTAACAGTCTTTTGACTACCAGATACTTCTTGTTAACATGTTGGATGACACAGATTGCAGCCCACTTTACTGCAGAACTCAACTGGTAATCTCCTTCCACAGTGAAAACTGATCATTTATGATTTTCCTAAATCAACTATTTGAGAAATGAACAACCATTAGTCTTACGTCTTGGATACATTCTTAAAAGCCTTTTGTGAGGAACGTTGCCAAAATCTGCCTGCAAACCAAGGAATACTTTATTAACCACATTATCCTTACTCACATGTTCAATATGCATTCTAGAAAGCTTGTAAAGTGTGAGGAAGGGCTTCTCTTTAAAAAAGTCATGTTCTTTTCCCCAACTACATTTTGTTTATACAGCCATCTAGCAATTTTTTCTTTATATTGTAGTGGAAAATAAATTACCTCAAATCGTAAGTCAGTGGCACATAAAGTTTTTCAGAAATACAGACAGTTTCACCAGATAGCTCACTAATGTTCTCAAAAAAAAAAACCCCTCTTCAAACAATTTATTAAGGTTGATATAGAGATAAAACTTGAAAACAAGTTGATTTGTTGTGTCCAAACAGAGATACAAGGTAACTTGTTTGTGTATACATGGATAGACACATATTACGGGGATTGCTTGCTCTTCATTGTAAAGGTTAATGAACATCTCTATCAACTTTAAGTACTAGTACAATCATATCAGCTACAAGTTATTAGAAGAGAGGATGTTTACTCTCATGACAGCCTTTGCCTCAGCATATTCTACTCTAAAAATCCTGTCTTGACTTTGCTTCAATGAACTTTTCTTCTTGAAAAGAAATAGGCTGTGGCAAAAATGAATCTTTTATACAAGTGCCCATCTGAAGAACATACTGATGCGATGCATCATTTTAAGTGTTTAGGTGTTATATTGCTGAAATTTAGTATCCTACATAGTAACAAAAAAAACCCCTCTATTGCCCCATGAAGACTTCCATTTAGTTAAGCATTTATATACACAATGCTACCAAAATAAAATAAAACCCAATAATTAATGTCTTTGTTCTCACGACATTCCAATGTGTTAAAAACTTCTATTGTAAATCGAATGACAGACGAATGACAGCTATAGCACAATAAGTAGAAACTTAAATTAAACTTATGTTAAACTCTTAAACCATACAAACAGTTTGAAAAGGTTTTTTCCTTCCCAGATGCCAGCAACCTTGGTCAGTTTTACTGGTGGATTTATGTTTGCCATGTGCATGCACACTTATTTACCATTTTTTAATTGTTTTTTCCCAGGTGTGATTGGTAAAACATCAAACATCAAAATATGAGCTTGAGCTCATCCTTGTAACATACGATTGGATATGTACATGCCCTTTTCAGTTAGATGATCTAGGAGTGCCTGCTAGAAACATCTTACCCTGATGCATGGTCAGTTGGAGTCTGTTGCAGCTTCAGTTCATCTGTCCTCATAACACACAGTACTCAGTTCATAGATATCCTACAGATGTTATCATGGGTTTGTGAAGGTAAGTCAGAGAACACAGTTAACTTTACCATCCCCTGTTTCAAGCTCTTAAACACAGTGTAGACACTGCTTCAAAGCTTTTGCTTCAGCAATAACTTAGGCTAGATCAAAGGCAAAATCATATATGATTACGCATTTTGTGTTAATACTTCTACCATCCAAGTCTTCTAGATTATATAATACACGCAATTCTTCCAGTGAGATTTTCTTCTCCTCCATCCTACTGATTATGCCAAACAATCTTCTATCCTACCCAACCTCAAATTTCACTTACCTTGTTTATACTAGGACACTGATGAATATAATTCATAGTTGAACAGTGTTGCCTGAAAAAAAAGAGAACCCCAGGGATCACAATTAAAAGTTGGAGACGTCTATATTTGACATATAAAACAATGAATTCTGACTTGAATTGTCTAAGTCAAAAATTATCATCTTCATTTCTCAACTATGACCACTGTCACAGATAGGAAGCATCATGCTTTGTCAAGATAATATTTAATCCTGACTTTTCAGTGTTTATCTGTGGTACTTCTTTAACAAAAACAGTGCATCTTTTAGAAAATGCAGTTCTAGACTAGGCAGTATTTTGCCATTGTGAGTGTTTCACAAGTCACTTAATTAGTGCTCAGTTTTTACTCCATTCTGACTAAATTTTTCCCCTGGTGTTCTTGTGTTCAGTGACCTTACCTTCACAGTGTGTTGATGGGCTGCCTGTATTTTTCATGGTACACATATTATTTTGACAACCCTGGTGATATTAATTGGTCTCTCAGGAGCTTTCTATAATAAATCTATCTCACTGGCAGTCAGAAGTACGTATGAACTCTCTGCCTTCCTTATCTTCATTGTTCAGCAGAGCCTTACAAAAGAGAAAGATGTGAAGTAACATGGCAAATGTTCCTCCTTTATATTTTATTATTCTGAATGTAAGAAAACAACAGTCACAATCAGAGAGGGTTGTATGACCTCTGCAGGTCCCTTGCAACCTCTGGAAAAGCACTGAAAGTTCTATGACAACACATACAGTTCTTCCAAATCACCACAACCAAATTAATTATATAGTGCAGATACAGTACCAAAGCACATTGGGCAAATCATCAGAGTTCATGATTAAAGATGGGAATTATCACTTCTGAGATCACTGATTTCTCTGAAAACAGTCAGATAAAATACTTGTTAAAGGCGAGGGAAAATATTGGGGCCTTGGTATAGACTAAGTCATGCAGAAGGATTTAAATCTCACTGAAAGTCAGTATCCACTTGGTGATGAAGGAAATCTGTATTGCAAGAATCCTTCTATTGTCATCTTGAGCTGAATCAGCAGAGACTATTTAAGCCATTGCTTTGCTTGCATCACTATTTTTGCTTTGTTTTTGTAATCCAGCTATCCACCGCATATGTGTAAATTATTATTATTGGTGTAATGTGAAACATGTAAAATACCTCTTAAATATCTTGACCACATGCAAAATACTCTTATATGACCTTTGCCGCAGGAGCAGTTTTAACTAACCTTTTACAAAAGTCTTATATATGCATATATACGTGAAGTATGTTTTTCTTTATGAGTAGTCTGTGAAAAAATTGTTGTGAATATTGTTATTGCTGGGCTGAAAGTGTCATGCTTGTTGAAGCTATGGTCATATCTTACTTCTCTTTCTAGATTACATAAAATTGATGAAGCACTGATAAAATTCTGGCTCTATTTTGACAGAATGAATTTTCAAAGCATTCACTTTAGAAGCGCAAATATTACAAGCACAGAATCTGACTTCAGTTTTGACAAATATGACTTTAAGCTTCTACTTTATTTTTGGCTGGAGTAACTTGTACTTTCTAAAAGACTACATAAATTTATTCAAGGAAATCATGTACACAATGAAAATAATACCAATCTATTATAAAATGTGCAAAAGTAGAAAAAAGTACGCTTGTATTTTTCCCTTCAGAATCTTAAAAAGACATCCTCTGGATCCTGTTCCAGTAGTTCATCACCCTCTGAGTAAAGATCTTCCTAACATGTAATTTAAATCTCTCCTCTTCTAGTTTAAAACCATTACTTCTTTTCCTATCACTATCTGCCTGTGTAAAAAGTCACTCTCCCTCTTTTTTATAAGACTCCTTCCAGTCCTAGAAGGCCACAAAGACAATCTCATTGTCTTTCAAGACATTGCAGTGTTATCTAGGTTCTAGATATATTTTCTGAGTGTGTTTTTATCAACCATATCAGACTTAGAAAAAGTCTTATTTTTTTCAAGATATCCTTGAGAAATAGGAAACTGAGACAGAACAGCAGACATTAAATGCCCCATTTGAACTCTATTATTTCAGTTCAGCAATATCCACTTGTACTTTATGAACAATTTCAGGTGTAAATGGTGCAGTTTAGAAAAAGTCAAAGGCATACATGCAGCTTCTTTGGCAGACTATGACTGTCACTCTACACAAGGGCAATGAGAGTTAATTGTGTATCTGAAGCTGTGTTTTAGTTTGTCCTGATTCTTCACAAAACCTCTACTACTGCTGCCTGAAGATGCAATAAAATTTTTTGGAGAAGATGTTATGCCTTCTGCTTAAGCAAGAAGCATGTGTTGCTTTAGGGAGCAGAATTTTCAGTTTCCATGACCTAATCAATAACAGCTTTACCAGTGCCAAGACTTTGTTCTTACATTTCTCCCCAATAAGTATAGTCAAACATGTCTGTACTCAGGAGGGTTATGAAAGGTCTATCCTGCTCCCCATTAACTTCAGCAAGTTTGTGCATTCTTACATCATTCACTGGGGTTGAGGCCGTGTGGCTACATCACTCCTACTATCTTTAAAGAACAGAACTGCATTCCTTTCCATTATTGGGATCTGCAGTTGTTTCACCTGTCCAATCTTCATCCCTAATATGAAGTTCTGACCTTCTCTCTATACATCTCTGTTGATACCCACATGATTTAAAGCTATCATACCCACCAACCTGGAGTTCCATAGAAGTGGAATTCCTCTAGTGGCATGAATTTCCTCTCTGTTTTGTAAATTGATAAAATAACGTGTCTTTTTAGTGGGAAAGAGAAGATTAAATGCCAATTTCTTCCTGATGATTCTATGTTCGGGAACAGATTTTGGAATAACAGCATAAAGTAGTAGTTTTCAGTGTAAAAAAACAAATCAACCAAAACAAAAAACTGTCAGAAAATGGGGCATATCTTCTTATTATATATTTTTAAAAAATAATTAATAATCTCTTAATATTCCCACTTCGGTATATGCAATAATTATTTGTAAATTTTCTCTATAGACTATAAAATAAGCTTAAGAAGGTCAGTTATCCTGAATGAAAATTAACTTTTGTGAATAATTTTGTAATGGAACAGAATGTAATGTGAAATGGTTTAAGTTTTGATATCTAAGTCCCTTGTCACTACTGGGTAGTGTGATGCAGAAGATACTTTCCAGGATTGTCCTTGTGTTTGTGAAAGAACAGGCAAATGCAAGAAATGGCTTAAGAAAGTTAGTGTGATGAGCAACAATGTATCTTTAAATTTAAAAGATCAGTGTTGTTTAGCTACATAGAGGTGTATTTTAATAATGGGTCCTCTGTATTTACAGTGATTTACACAGTTGCAAGCATATCAATAACAGACATATTTTCTCTTGAAACTTCATTTCCATGTTTCTAAAGTGACATCATCAAGAACATCTGCTGTATGAGAAACTTAGGTCTTATAAAATCCAGTACAGGCTTTATCATGGCCTTTAGTGACAGCTGAATAATACCAGTTACACCAAGATATTTTAGAAGGAATTACATTCTCATACCCTTTTTTTTCTCTTCTGTCACACCATGTAATACTGCTATGCATGCTTAAATGTTTGATGTATTCCACCAGATGGCTGAACGTATTGCAGTCAGGAGTACAGGATTTTGTTTTGTACCTACCTGCTTTTTAAGCATTAAACGTCTGCACTACAGCAAGAATGAGGAAGAGAACATCTGAAAAAAACACACTGTAAACTGCACAGCTGACATATTTTTGTTACTGCTGCATTAAACCCTGTTTTAATTTGGACATAGCTTGAATAATTTTTTAAATGTAAAACAAGTATAGTCTTTTAGGAATTTAAAGCCAATGCAGTTACTGGTTGGGAAGCTGTTTAAACTCAAAAAAAAGTTAGAAATTACCAGTTTCAAATTATCTTCTGTGCTCTTATAACTCATAGATGGCATTTAAAATATCAGTCTTTCGCAGAAGTATAAAAGCCATCTTGTTAAGAGAAACAGCTACTGCGTATGAATGGAGATATTATTCAACATAAAATCACAAGGCCTTTCAGCACATGAATTTAATGTGCACGTGCAGCAATCTTTCTGACACTATAAAGCTTCCAAGGATCCATTACTGTCTTCAAGTTTACAATCTTTACATTAACAGGTTTCATGAAAGACAGAGCTATAATACGCTCTATTCTGCCAGTGTTATTACTTCAGAGAGAGAAATGAAAGAAAATATGTAAAACAAAAAAAAAAGGTATTAACATGTAACAAAGTCATTAAAATGTTACAATACATTTAGTATAATATCATATAATACAAGACAATGACTGTGTCATTTGAATTAGGAATTAAAATAATAATTTAGATTCAGTTCTTTATCACTGTGATTAAAACCATTGCTGCTGTAAATTCACTTGGGGGATACCACAGCTGAAGCATACTCTTGGGAAAGCAGAGAAGTGACTTCACAAAAAGCATCTTTAGGAGAATATTTCTAAGAAAGATCTTTCCTACCTTTTCCATAAATGTTTCTTTTGAGCTCCTTCTGAACCCTATTAGTGACAGAATCATGCTGTCAGGAAATATAAATTTTTATTTTAGCTTTATGTTTTGTTGTGGGTTTACCTAATCAGACAGCAAAATAAATAAAAGCACGCTTAGTAGCAATCCACTTGCTTTAAGGCCTTTATATTCAACTCCTGTTGATAATCTCTGGGACCCTCATATACATAAAGTACAGGGTCTACAAACCTGGCTTTTTGTAATGTATGGCAGATCCATGTTAAGACATTTCTAACAATCTAAGCTGCCATGTTGAAGTTAAAGGACAAAATTCTGACTCCATGTAACAAATCAGAGAATTTAATGGTGTAGAAATAGGTGATTAATTTAACCTGAGATTCTCTCAAAAATCCCATCTGGTTTCTGCCTGCTACAGAGGGATGGGCCTCTCTTCTGCATCCCATACCATGTCTTCCAGTACCATGCAGGGGCTCTTCACGTACCAGAGCCTATGAAACAGCAGCAAGCACCTGTGTATACACAAAAAAGCAAACACTCCTAATGACAGCTGCAAGACAAGTTCTTCACATATGGAGACAGAAGGTAAGAGTTGCTGTATAAGTCAACAATATTCCAGTTTATCCAGGCCAAATTTGCAAGACCAGGTAACTGTGTACTAAATATATTACAGTTTTTTTCCTATTTTCAGGCTGCGGTAAGAGTCAGTCCTTTCAACATACTCAAAAGCTAGTTCAGTACCTATCTAAAGAAAGCAGGATTCATTCCAGAAGTGTCAATTGACTTGTGCAGTCTGCCATGTTTGTCTGTCTTGTACAGAGCAATAATCTCCTATAAATTATTGAATTATTATGGTACTCTGTAGAACAAAGTACACTTTAAGGGATCAATTTCAGTACTTTCAGATCTGGATCAGTTTACACATTTCCAAACTGAGCTACATTGCCCAACCCTTTGGTGGATTTTAAAAGACATATATTTACCAAAAAAAGAAAGTCTTCTCATATTTTTATCCTTTAATCACTCTCAAAAGCAAGAAGCTGGAAAAATATCAGGCTTGGCATGAGTTTATGAATTTCGTACAGATGTTCATAAAACTAATGCAATCTTTATAATTGCACTTATCATTTGGACATTCGCAGAAATATAGTGACTTTAATTATTAAAGTCATCTGAATACTAATGAAAGTGTCTTTATTACTGTGTGAGAACAATTTGTATTTTTTTTAATATCAGTACATTTTACATAAAATCCTATAATGCTATTCAGTGAGTTTGGGGAAGCAATGTAATATCAATTTTAGAAAAAAAAACCCAAACATTTATATAAGACCAGCTTTAATTTGCTTGTACCTTGACAAAAAGATCTAGTTCAGTCCAGCTCCATAAGCGTAGAGTTTTGGTTGAGTGCCCGCTATATGACTGATATGAACAAGCCAAGCATGACCTTTAAGGACATTTCTTTCAGATGTGTCAGAATCCTTAAAGTCTTATCCCAATTAATTGAAATTTGCATTCCTCTCTTCCTCTTTCCCTCTCTTCTTTCCTTCCTTCTGTACCTCTTTCCTTCCCTCTTTCCTTCCTTCTTCCCTCCCTTCTATCCCTTCTGTCTCTCTTGCTATTTGTAGTGAATCACTTAGAATTCTAAATGCCCGCCACTCCATTTGCCTCTTTCAGATTAAGCTGATGTTATTGCTTTGTTCCTGACCTAGAACTGAAAGGTGATGAACTACGTTTAGAAAAATTATGACCTGTGGATTATACATTGATTTCCTGAAAACTTCTTATCATTCCCTGAAAAACAGCTTTTACAAGCTTACAGTTGAAAAATTTATGCTGAAATCCTACTTATTTGGCCGTGAAAGCAATTGTGAAACTGTTAGATGGAAAATAAGTAGTACTGTGCAACCAGGAGCCATTAAGACCTACTGCAGTCAAGGTACCCACTTCCCCCAATGACTGGTTGGAGCATATAACACGCACAGCTGGCTTTCATCCTCGGGGTCCAATGTAATAGATAACACAGCAGAAAAAACAGAGAACTTAGAAAGTCCAGTGTTGCTGGTAATTACCCCAAATATGAAAACTCCTTGTTTCCAGAAATATGGATTTTGATCAAATATTTTACTTCACATATAATAATATTTACAGATCACAAACCCTAGATAGTGTGTCAGAAAGAAAAGCACTTATCTCTCCTACTCTACAAGTTTTCTGTTGTATTATTATATTACTCTCTTGTCTTTTGAGAATGTTTTAAGGATTTCACACCATTTTTTAACAATTTTCACAAATGGAATCTTCCCATGATGCTTTGATTATATAAAAACTGCGTAAGTTCCCATTGTAATGAGTAAGAGGTATGTTTTAAGAATTCGAGGGACAATCTAACTGCTGACTTTCCTTATCTCTGGCATATTTCTAATACAGCACACATTATAAAAGAAAATTTTCTCCCTGTTTTTTATCAAAACCTGAATGTTTTATTTTATGTTTGTATTAATGTTGATGTCTCATGGCTCGTTTGTTCATGCTTATAGTTTTGCACTTCACTGGGAAGGAATTCAGAAGCCTTTAGTTTTGTGGGTTAGTAGAATGATTTCTCTATTTATTTATTTATTTTCTTCTTCATTTTAATATGTATTTTGTTATTAGTCTTACTGCTCTAAGTGCAGAAGCAATCCATCCTCAGTGATCAGCTTTAAACTGCGAGTATAAATGGTTCCCATTAAGATCTGTTTGAATTGACTTATCATCCGTGATAACATTTTGTCCTTACAAAAGAATACAGTGAATACTGTGCGCTTTGATGCTGCCAGTAGAATTAAAAGGAAGGAAAATAGTGCTTTTCATTGTTTCTTTTCTTCAAAATCAGGAAATCTAACACTTAATTTGAATGAATCAGAAGAAGGAATGAATGTGTGAACAGTGCTGACTAGATTTTTCTTTGCAAGGCCACCTTACTAAGTAGAGCGACATAGGACGTTTCTCCATGTGTATGTGGGGTTTGTAAGGGTAAGTTGGAAATTAAATGTCAAGTTTCCAGTTGCACTTTATAAACTCCAAATGGACACCTTTTTTTCCTCGTCTTAGCAGACCTAAATGTCATGAATTACTGTTACATGATCCTGAAATTCGATTACCTTATTTATGAATATATGTATCAAAAAAACCCTCACAATTATTAAAAAAAAAAAAAAGATGACCTACAGTGGTGTTTCAGAATTCTGTCATATAGTTATTCTGCTACTGTGCACACTAGTAAAGTCATGTGACTTTATTAGGAGTGAAAACTGTTTCAAAGGAAAAGCTGTGATCACAGGGAAAATAAAAGTTTGGGAAGCTAATGCAAGGTTAGCCGTGTGTTTTATGTTTCCATCGACTAGGTTGTTAAAAAGTTTGAAAGTGTGAGGCAAATCCAGATAGGGATCATTAGTTCCCTCCCTGTAAAATTCAACATGGACTAAGAATAAATTCTGCAGATGACTGTGGCACACTTCTTTTGTTATCATTCTACATAGTTTCTTGTGACAGTAGTTTTTTGGGTGTTTTTTTGTGCTTGGCTATGTTTCCCTGCCTATCATTCTTTCAAGAGCAGAGTAAAATTATGGGGTTTCCTGTTTTGTTTTGTTTTTCGAACAGAAACTGCAGAGCACTTTAAAGCCTAACATCCAAGAAATGTTTAATTCCACAAACATTAGTTTATTGATATAGAAAGTCTTTTTCATATTAAAAAAAAATATAAGATTTGTTAGTAATTTTGGAAAAAAATATTATAAATATTGTTTTACATGGAAAATGATTGGCATTTTAGGAACCTGTAGACTATTGAGGAAGAAAATGAGTTCTCTGCAAAGACTAGAGCACAGAGTAGTCAAATGCTGAAACAGAAAGCATGTTCAGAGTTGGTCTTTCTTTGAATTATAGAATCACTAATTTGGAAAAGACCTTTAAGATCATTGAGTCCAAACATTAATCCAGCACTGCAAAGTTTACCAAGAGACATCACTGATCTCATAATAGATGCTCAAAATAACAACAAATGCACCTGGGTAGCATGAAACACACTTAAAGAAAACCACCCCATGTTCATCAGGGCATCAAGGCAGAACTATTATCTCTGAAAGATGTAAAAATTATGCCTGAAGCAGTACCAGAAGTTGTTAAAGTAAAAACCAGAGAGTGGTTTCAGCTGTTCATTTCCACACAGTTGTAGTAAAGAGAGTGGCACATCCAAGTGAAAGTCTCACCAAATGTCCACCAGAAATTCATGGTCAACAGATTTTCTCTCACTGTGATCTTACCCATGCATAGCCACTCCTAAAGAGCACAGCTGTAAGGAAAATAAGGCTAATATGGGAGTACAGTCTACTCCAGGTAGCATCTGTACTAATGTTCATCATGTCCTCTCCACAGACTGAGTGATGCCGTAGGCTTGACACACTCTTTGTGACCTTGTTGATCTTGGAAAAAGAGTGAGTGCTCCAGGAGTTTCAAAGAGATAGAAAAACTTTTGTTTGGTGGTGACTGGTTTTTGTTTGTTTTCTTGACCATTCAAGGAGAAGTACTTAACACAGAGAGGAAGGTATTTAGTATGAAAATGGAAGGAACAGAGACTCCTACAAGTGAGAAAAGGAAGCAAATATTCTAGAAAGGTAAAGGAAAATAAATATCACTTGTGGCTGCAATTTAAGGGACATTAACAGACCATGACATAATACGTATAGGGGGGCTGAGGGAAAATACAATGCTGGACTAATTATGTTTTCTTATCTGTTAAGAAAGAGGTAGAGAGTGACAGTCATTATCCCACGTAGGCAACCAAAAGCAGCAAAAAAAACATTGCCTTCCTCTGTTACCTACCATAGAAGGATGCTGAGCTAAAAGGACTGCTCTTATACAACTTTCTGGTCATGTTTTACTAGAGCTGCATTTAACTCTGTGGGTATACATATATATTTCATATAATTTGCTTTGCTTCTTTTATGATATAGTGCATGAACAGAAAACAAAATGTAATTCTATTTCTGTTACAGACAAAAGTATTGCCACAAAAAATTTGAAGTATCCTCTTATAAACACCGTGTAGGAACAAGTAGGATCTGCAAGGTTTTCAGCTGTAGTTCTTAAATTCAGAACATAACTGCAGATTCCTATAGAGGATCTCAAGCTTTACATCAGTCTTTGTAATGTCAATGTAGTAAACTGTTGAGTACTGCACTAGTTTACTGACATAAAGCTATTAAGTTTAAAAACAGTAATTGGTTAATTTAAGTACCTTCACTTGAGCAGTTTTAGAAATTTTTATAAATAAACTTTGCACTGTATACTTAGATAATGAAATTTCAAACTGTATTAAATTAAAAGGTAGTGTATTTCTTTTTATTACACAAATACATGAGGTTCTTTGATCTTCTGTGAAATGGTCAAGTTGTGTTTCAGTTAACCAAAAAGCATAATGTGAGATTTAACTTTTCAACTATTTCCCTCTTACAACTGAAAAATAACTAACAAACAAAACTGTACCCTAAGAAGGAAATATCTTTGATAGTATTCTCTGTACATGCATTTATAGTGTCCTATTATTATATTAGGCTGTATTATTTACATACTTCAAAGGAAGAAGAATTGTCATGCTGATTAATGAAATAATCTTCCTTATCTACTTCTGTTTTTCTTTTCTGGGTACCTTCCCTTCTATACTTCATTGCTCACTTTTCTCTTTCAAATTTCTCCAAAACTGTTTCTATTTTTGACACCAGTTGTCTTAGCCAAGCTCATTCTTTTCCAGTTATCCTTCTCACCTTTTTTTTTGATACCATTCAGGGTTTTTTTCTGCCCTATCACTATAGCAATTGAAAGCCTTCTATGTAAAATCAGTAGCAATCCTAAACCACCATGCATTAACATTAACGGGATTTCTACCTGTTTTCTCTCTCCCCATCTTAATTTTGTTTTTTTTTCCCACCTAACATAACTTAATGTGTGTTTCCATTAACGTTTCTATATTTATATCTGACACAATATATTTCAAGTACATGTAGAAAATTCCATGTGAATGAGAAATGTTTAAAATGCTGCCACAAGTTTCGATTCCCAAAAATTTACCTCAAAGTCTTTCTAAAATGTGAATTCTTCTTACTTATATCCAGATGCAAATGATAAGCAACATTAAACAAATAAATAAATACTACAAGGAAATAAAAGACAATGCAGAACAGATGAAAATGCAGAATACACTGAAATAGTCTGCTTTTATCCCAGCTTCCCACAGGACTAATTTGCAGAGTTGAAAGCAGCTATCCCAAATGAAAAGAGAGTGTGGGGGGATTTGCAGTATATTATATTTGACCTTGTCTTTTCCTAGCTGATTTGATAGTCATAAATGTATCAGTCACCTCGTGTAAGGAAGAAGCAGCTTATGCTTTTCAGGACACTATTACTTGAGATCTTAGACAACTATATGGAGCTCCAGGTAACAATGGTTTTTTTCAAGAATTTGGTGAAATTTATAAATAATCACTTTAATGTTAAGAAAAGTGATCTTGAACAACAATTTATTTTTCTTACTATGCTATGCAAGACAAAACACTTTTTCTGAGATGATAATTATTTCATAATTAGTAGTAATACATCACAAAAAGTAAATGTCTGAACACAAAAATGCTTTCATTGGCTCTTGCTGGTTTTTTCTTTCACATTTGGTAACTTAATTTCTAAGTGTTTCCATCCAATTTCTTTTTCACATAAAACCCCTTCAAAATGTCAGACTTATGTCTCTTTGTCCCTTCCATCAGCCAAATGGCAGAGCAGATCATCAAATTATTCTGAGGGGATGGGAGCATGGAAGATCATCTCGTCAATCTCTTGCTTCACTTTTGTAAAAGAAGGACATCAGTCCTATGTCCATCTAATTTATATCCATCAGTGGCCTTGCAAATCTTCTGTTAGTTCTAAGGAAACTTATTCTGAAGATCCTTTTTTACTAACAATTCAGGGTAAGTTAGAGCAGTTTCCCCGTTAAAAATTTTCCAAATCTTACATTGTACCATATACAATCACTATATATTGTATGCAAATGATAGCAGATCCAGCAAAGTTTAAACGGTCTTCTGAAATTCCTAGGGTGGATCTCAGTCAACTAGGATATTCAGATATTTTTTAAAAGCTTTATTTCCTTCATCTCTTTATCTTGTTTTCTTTTGTCCAGCCCTTTCTTCCCTATTAGAACTTTTTATGAGTTACATGAAGTGAACACTGATGTCACTGATGCCTTTGCACATGAAAAAAACCTATAATATGCTATAATTAGTCATCGGTCATTTCAAAATCCATTTTAAATTTATGGTAAAATCCTCAATGTTATTTATTAATGTTCCTCTGACAAAAATATTTTGTTCAATGTTCTTAAATAGCTTTGGAGTCAGTGTGTGCAAATTTGCCCTGTCATTACTCTACTGCAGGGAAAAAAAAGGGACTGGACATTTTGCGGAGAGAGCAAGAAAAGACAATTATTTTATGTTCCAGTCAGTTACTTTCAAGTGACAGTCCTAATGGAAGCGGGGAATGTATTTGATGCAAGTTTGACTAACAGTGTTGAGCTGCCTCCAAAGTCACTGTTTTACTTACTTGAAGATAGAACTAAGTCAGCAGTTTGTTGTGCTCAAGGTAAGGAGGATTCACATAGGTCAATCATTTGGAGTGTAATAAACAGCAGATACAGTAATTCTGCTTGGCAGTTACACTGCAAGCATCAAGAGCTGCAACCACAAATCAGCAGTGCTTACTCAAATGTTCCATGAGTCTTCCAATCACTTTTTCAAAAGGATGTCATCATTCAATGAAATGAACATGCTGTCACTATTAAAAATATAGAACTAAGTTATAGCTCTAAAAAGCTGAAAGCTGCTTGAACCTATATCACTTTTCGCTGTACCAAGCCAAACTACTTTCTTTTTTTAATATTTTCCTGCAAAATCTTTCTAGCTTTACTTGCTAAGCACCTTATTTGTAGTGTGCTATAGTTTATTTGTAGTGGAAAAAGACATAAAATCAATATCAATGTTAAACAACATGAATAGAAACAAAGAGTACCATTTATTGGGAAAAATATATATATATATTTTTTTTTTTAGAATTTGCAAATGTTATAACAGATCTGATTCTTACTAAATTTCTCAGATTTTTTTTTTTCAGATTTTTAGCCTGGGTTTTATGAAGGTTTAAGGATCATATATTTTGTCAGTAAAATGTATAGAAAGTCTTGTGTGTGAGGATCAAACACTACAAGTCTTTATATCAGCCTTTTAATTAAGAAAGAAAACTCAAATTCCATGAAGGGAAGACTGATTTATATGTATAAGTTTGCTGTGCCATTTTAGGGAGACTGTCTGTAGGTATATGTAAAATACTTTTTCTTCTCAAATGCCTTTTCAATTTCACTGATAACTGTGAATTTAACAGAACAGCAACACAGCCCTAATCACTGAGTTATTCAGCAGAGAGCATCCTGTACTCAACATCCCAGTCTACAAACTTGCTCTTATAAAGAGAGGGGTTGGTGAAGAGAAAGTATCAGGGTTGTAGGAGACATGAGAAACATGGCTTTGGCAATAAAACCATCAGGCAGAAGTCTGTGATCTCGTGATGTGAACAGAGTTATCAGGCAGGAGCAATGGAATGATGTAAAAAAGTAGCTCAAGCTGATGGGGAGAAAGGGGAGCCCTCAAAACCCCCTTATTTTGAATACAACTTGTCCTTCTTCAAAGATACTATTACGAGAAAGAAGAGCTGGAGAAAGGTATACTGAATTATGAAATGTGTCCTATACTCCCTTATAAAGAGTCCCTACCCATCATTCCTGTAGACATCCTTTAGGCACTGGATACAAAATTGTACTATTTTGTACCTTTCAGATGATTTACTCAACACTGCTACGGTACCAAACACCTGAATATTTCTCAATAAATGTAGAAAAACTTTAGAGCACATTTATTGATTATAA
The DNA here is from genome assembly GCA_013399855.1 of Oxyruncus cristatus. Classification (NCBI taxonomy): domain Eukaryota; kingdom Metazoa; phylum Chordata; class Aves; order Passeriformes; family Cotingidae; genus Oxyruncus; species Oxyruncus cristatus. Next base: position 1,438,278 of record VXAY01002809.1, read on the forward strand.
TTCGTATTTTTCCACTTTGTAATGAGAGATAGTTTGTTGTGAATCTTACCAGCTCTACCTACACAGAAAAATTAAACTTGTCTTTCAGGCAGTGTTTACTGTCAAGTAAGGGGGTTTGCTTGTTTTTTTCTTTCTCTCTTATTGAAGCAGAGTGTACATATCTCATGCATTGCATACATATCTCATGCATTAAAGGGCTCTGATAATCCTGTCATACAGTTATCTAAAATTTTCATCATGTTTTCACAGAAGTGTGTATTTTACAGCTTTTTATCAAAATTACATTTGACTGAGTCTTAGCCAAGAGGAAAACAAGTTCAAGAGTTTCACTTTTTAATCAGATTGATTTCAAGGTTTGCAACTATGGATTTCTGTTGCCACTTCACAAAGACTTAGGATAGAGAAAGAAATTTGTGAAAATGATGTCCTCGTTGAATCCAACATTTGTAACTTACTGTAACTAAACCAAACTACAGTAAAGATCTAAGAGTAAGAATGGTCTTTGCCTTATTCCTCCTCAGGAGGTATTCATATCCTTATCATAGAGATCTGAGCCAAGTTAGTTGAAAATTATGGAGAATATAAATCATGACAGTAAGTAGATTTGGAAGGCAGCTGCTGAACTCAGATCTTCCTGGCAATAAAGCACCATTAGGGATGGTGTTGTTATTGCTGCCTATATATTTCTGGGGGTTTAGTATGTGCCATCAGCATGAAAAACTGCGTGGCTCTAGGGTATCATATGTTCAGGTAGAGTCAATTATGTCAAAGTAAGTGTGCAGTTCATGACTTATAAAAGGATCCACTTAACATGGAGAAAATTCTTATTGATTCATCTAAAATCCAACTAAAATTGTGAAAAACTGCAACTCTATAGTATAAGGTTTCCTGAGTGTTGGCAACAGCTGTCTCCTGGAGGGTTTTGTTTGCTTTTCTTTAGTTTTCTTTTATCTTTCTATTCATGATAATTACAAAATAAGAAATTGCTATCAAACAAAAAAAAGCTAAACACATACCTTTTCGTTTCTTGTAAAATATAGATGATGCTATTCTTCACCTTAAGCAACAATTTCTTTTTCTTACTATGCTATATGAGACAAAAGACTTTTTAAGAGAAACTTGTGTTACCCATTCCATCCATTCCATCCTACTTCAAAAATAAAATATTTGGTGTAAAATTATATTCATTGTAAATGACAGGTACACAAACAATGGGAATTCAAGTCTTCTTAAGACCAAGTCTTTCAGTAAATACCTAGAAAAGCCTTAGCAGATTTAAAAATGTAAACCAATTACAAAAGCAGTATTGTGATTATTGTAATAAAACCCAAATAAGTTTAATGCAGTTAAAAATGTTATCATATTTAATTTCCTGAGTATCTTCCAGTCTAATTCAGCCCAGCTATGTTGCTGACTTTCATACTTAGCTGGAATAGTTGGAAGTTTGCGAGTAATCTGTTTAAAGACATGACATCACAAGATCACTATCACTCGTGAAAACCAGCAGCACCAAGCAAGATCTCTCTGAAAGGTTAATGACAAATTCTTATGAATATACTGTTTTCTCCTTGGTATTATATTAAAGACTCCTTTGTTTAAGTGTATAGAATTAACGTCAGCTGAACCATGCCTTTGTTCAAGTGAATTTATCAAGTTAAAAAAGTTACTCAAAACTTGCTCAGTCTGTTAGAAAACCTAGAAACAACAACAAAATCTTTTTACCTCAAATATAAAAATTAATTTTGTAACTGAGCCATATACTAGAGAGCTTCCTAACCCTCTGTCTATGATGATCTCAGATCTAAAGAAAGACTTTAGAGGAACAACTGTAGTATCTTATTTCTGGCTTATGTTATAGTAAGGCTCATGTTATAAGTACCACAACTACATGTGAACATTTTTAATTGAACTAATTTAAATTTATCCTAAAAAAAAAAAAAAAAGAAGGAGCTATTGAATACTTTGAAATTCCAGAAAGTAAATTTGCTCTGCTATTTCCAGAATAATGTTGATAGCAATTCAGTTTTATAAGATTTTGGGTTTTCAGTCATATTTCTTTAAAAAAAAAAAAAAAAAATCGAACACAGTAGAGTGTAGTAATATTGTGGCAAAAAAAACGAACTTACTTTACTTATTAGGTAAATCAATGAAGTTCAAAACTGAGCGAAAGGACCACCTAGAAATAGATTTCAGTCTTCAAGTCTTTTCAATTCCAGCTTCTTTCCACTGAGAATTCCTCTTGTAATTATTATGTTCTCTTAATTTTACTAGGAATCAAAATAATGTGTACATACCAGATAACATAACTGCAATTTCTTCCCTTGTACTTCTAGATCTAGCACATTTTACTGTGAAAAAGACTGAGAGAGATACTATTAAAAGACACTCTAGCATGAGAGTTCCAGGTAATCTGTGAAGCGTTTGTTTGTTTGTATTTAATAATGATCCTATTTCTCTGTGAATTCAATCTCCACAGCTTCTTAGTCAATCTTTTCTAAGTGCAGATAACTACAAACCACAAACATTAAAATCAGTAGGGCTACTCCTAATTTACATTTCTGAGATAAAGTCTAATTGCCATTGATGTTGAGAGTAAAACTTTGCATTTGTATATTGTTCTTTACTTGCAGATCTCACACTGCTTACAAATGAGGTGATTATCTTCATACTCTATTTTGCAGAGAAAGTAATTGAAACACAAGAGGTGAAGTAACTTGTTCCAGTTCTTTTAAATCTTGTACATACATTCTTTAGACTGCATTGCCCGGTTATAACCTTTTCACTAGAACAGTGGGCCACTGATAAATCAAACAACACATTTAATATATCATCCTTCACCGGGTATTTCAAAATTCATTAATGTCCAAACCATGGATTGCTGGGTTTTTTTACTTTATTTTTAGTACCATATCGAGAATGCTTTCCTCTATTTAGTTCTATTAGTTTAAGCCAAAATAAGAAGTTGTTAATTTCTCTAAATTTAATCTTTAAAAATTCAGTTATGAATGCGCCAACCAAAACTGAAGGTTAAGCTCAGCTGAGTTATTGGTGACATTTAACAGCTTTCTTCAGAGATTTGGATTGTGAAAATATCATTTATAGCATTTTATTTTAAGGTGGCTAACTCTGCATTATGTTTTTATAGGAGTAGAACAGAAACATTCACTTATTTTACTTCAGTGCACAAGAAAAATTGCCCTTCCATATTCTCTAATAACAAAGAAAATATTGGCTTACATTATGAATAGTTTTTGCAACTAATTTGAATAGTGTACAATGGAAGAATAGAATTTTTCTGGATTCTAAAAAATAATTAATATTTATGTATGTAACCATAATCAGAACCGGAAATCCTTTAAACAATAATTGAGGGTGTTGGAAAGGATAAACATAAACCAAATGAGATTAATTAAGATTATAAAAATATTTTCAGAGAATACATTGTTAATTCATCATATGCTTTTCTTCCTAGCCTGTTAGGAAGACTGCCTCACAGGCTTCTGAATAAAACAGAGTCATCCTACTGATGAACCTTCTCCAGACTAAAATGTAAAAGCAAGTTCTGATCACAGGAGCTGACAAAACAGGGATTCCTTGAAAATTAAATAAGTTGATCAGAGCAGTCTTGAATCTTCAGAATAAACCTCTTTGGGCTTTTCTCCAGTAAATTTTGCACTCACAGACATGTCGGAAAACCTGCCTCTTCAGGCACCTAGATTCACAATTTTGTACTAATAACGATTTTCAAAGCTACCATTCCATTTGTGTCAATCAAATACAGTGCTAAATCTGCATGACAGCAAATGTTTTTCAACAAAGACGAACCTTTATGACCTGTATGCTGTCTTTTAAATCTTCCTCAATGCTGTGGTGTAACTCAGCAGTGTAGAGTCTCACAATCTACATTCTTGCACTAGGTATCATCCCTGGTTCTTCTCTTACCAAGCCTTTGTTCATCCAAATGCATGCACATAGAATACCAAGTCCAGAAATAAGGGCATATTAAGGTGTGTTCTCTACAGCTGAGGAAACATTGAAATTATAGTTTACTCACTTTCAACAGGAATGTAAACATTGGTTTCATAATAAGTATACTACTCTTAAATAAAACTTTGTACATGGTCACAAAGATCAAATTTCTGCATTGCTATCTCTGTCTTATATTTGAGCTAGCTCTAAAAAGTTCACGCATCTAATCTCACTAAGAAGTCTAGAGAGGTGACTTGCAATTACAGTCTTTCCAACAACTCCAGTTTATGTTTTCAGGCAAGCTAATTTCAGATAATTCCCTCCCCCAGACTTCTCAAAGGGCTTTAAGAATTTCTTTAATCAGCTGGAGCACATTCTACCACAAAAGCACCAGACTGTTACAGTAAGAAGTATATCCTTAACACAGCAGAAAAAGGCAAAAATTGGAGTGAGGACCTGCTCTCTCCCCTTACTTCCTCGTTTTTTTGGCTTGTCAACATCTCCAGCAGAATCCCCACACTATCCAGGTTTAGCTAGTAACTTACTTGTGTCTGAGACCACAATACCATGAGTCAGCTGCAGCTCTCATCATGATTTTGCTTTTTACACACAATTTTGAGAAGACATCAAGAGTGCCTTAGTGCTTGATCAAGGACTAAGAAAAAAGTAATATGGAGCATAAAAAATATTCCCTAGAAAGAAGGCTCAGTAGGTAATCTGATCAAAATTTTTGCCTTTGATAAGAATACTTAGGTTTTTCCTACAATTGCTTGTAGATATCGCTAACATATTCCTGAAATGAAGTGTGTTGCCAGCTTGAAGTAGACAGATCTGACTTCTTTAATGTGTCTGATAGGTTCATTTTATCATTGCCCTTACAAGTATTCTGTCAAAATTGCTGCTATAAAGGAGGTGCTATAAAAATAGAAATTGTTTTTCTCCCACTCAAGAAAGCAATAACACACTTCATCAGGCAAATTGAAACATGAATATAAAGATCTCATGGTTGATTGAAAATAACTGAACTTTGATCTTTTGAATTGTAGGCATAGATATACAGTTTCCTTGTAACATCTTAGTGGTTTTTCATTACATTTTTAATCCTAATACAGCATGAGTAATTAAACGATATCATCATCTTGACTTGCGTATTAATTGACTAGACATGTTTCATAAATTTGATCTTGTTTACTCAACTTAATTTTTGATTCTTTTATTTCCTGAGCAACCTTTCAAGAAATACACTCAATTTTGCAAGTATTGGAAAGTAAAATAGTTTTCATAGCTTCTCAAAAAGACTTAAACATTGAGATATAATTCCCAACAAATGAACAGTGGTAATTATGTACCCCAGACCTTTCAATTTTGATCTGATTGTGACCCAAAGGGTCCAAGTGTCAGGGTCTTGAGTAACTTAATGTCCCTAACCAGACTGACCTGGGGCCTTCCTCTTCCTTTCATGGTCCCAGGGGTTCCATTTAAGATAATCTGGAAGCTTTCAGTCCTGTCTAGGGTTATTTTTTAGTGGTGCTGTTCCACAGTTCTTGTTTCTGAATAGACCTGGACTTAATTTGGACAGAAGTCCTGTCTCCTTTTACTTTTTCTTTCACCGTCCTCCTTGGACAAAATGGACTTGGGACCTGCTTTGCTCCTCTGCCTTGTCTAGTGCTGTTGATGTACACCTTTGCCAGCTCCTAGTTTTGCCCACAGTTGCCAGACTTCAGGGGACCATCAGCCCATGCAAGCATGGTCTGCTCTGGGGTCCCCCTCAGCTCATGGCTTATTCCACTTACAAGGCAGTTTGGCTGCTCCCTGACACTGACACAAGTGATTTATTCACGTTGAAAAGTCAGAGTCCATATACCTGTCTAAATTACTCTGTTGTTTAATTTAGCATGGTAATGTGAAATAAGACCATTTGTCACACAAGTCAGTCACTTGATCTGATTACCATTCATGCTAACACTGGAAGGCAAATAGCATGGTTTACTTGCTGGTAAAGAAGTTGCAGAATTATTCCTTTGAAAGTAGTTCATTAGCCTACTACCATTTCTACTTCAAGAGTACTTAGAAGCCTCAGATATCTGGTACAGAATAACATTATTATCCTAAAATTAATTTCTCATGTCACACAGTCTAGTATATATCTCTATATAGAGAGAGAGAGATACATGACAGTAGGGAAACTTATTGAAGAAAATTAGATAACTTTTAATTGTTCAAAAGGCAGAGAATTGTAATGGTTTCAGGAGGTGAAAATCTTTTTTGAGTGAATAGTTTTTTCAGTGAAAACTCCTGCATGAATCTGGTATAACGGTAGCAGAAATCGACTTTTATAAGTATTTTCTGTTTGCCCTTGTTTTGATTGGAGGAGTTACCATTGGGTCTGAAAGTGAGAATAACAGGTTTTTGTTATTTACAGAGCAGCTATTTACCTCCTTACAGAAAGTCTTTTTCAGAGTGATTATAAAGAAGCAGAAGGGCTTATGGAGTTCTTTTTTCCAGAGGAGTTGTCAGACTTTGAAACATGGAAAATGGCTCAGGGGTAACTTCTAAAGTCTGAGAAATCAGAGGTATCACAGTTAAGAGTTTTCTCTGAGAGTAACCAGACTCTCTCAACTAAGTTATCTAAAGAACAGAGTATATATGTTGGAATCACTTCACTGAATGTTACAACTAGTGGCTGTTATTCTCTGTTCCCCACTTTTCTTCCCTCTGATTTGTGCAAGAATGAAGCCACAGGTTTCAAGCTACAGGCCCTCTGATAGATTGTGTTACTACTGCTCTGGTCCTTTTGTCCTTCCTATTCCCTTGATGAGGAGAAGCCAGCAGCCTGGAGTCCCTGTTCTCTTTGTCTGTGGTGGTTGGTTCTTTTTGTTATGTGAAAAATGGCAATTCCTTGCAGACAAAGCAGATGTGCTTCATGGAATCTTAGTCCCTCTTAATGTAATAAGTGTCTTCTTAAAGCAAAATCACTGTTCACTTAATTCCTTTTCACATCTCCTTCGGAAAGGACATTGTCTGATGAAGAACCTCTTTGTGAGCTTCCTGAAAAGTTTTTGTGGACTCAGTATGGAAGAATTCAGTGGTCTACATACTCCAGTACTTTAAACCCAAATCTGTTTTTGCAAGATTACTAAATTGAAATATATTTTACATAAATTTGCACAGAGCTAAAATATTTGTGCCTTCAGTAGTAACCTGAAATTATATCTCAGCTTGAATTTTTTTTGTTTAGTCTTTCTTTGATCTTATAAAGGACCTAATGAACCTTGCTCTGAAAATATTAATTACTCTATTCACTCAGTGAAGATACCTGACAGATATCAGCTGGTGCATCAAAAGATGAGGGGAAACTCACTCATATAAGGAAATTACGACATTTCTTGTGTTTCCATCACTGCTATGAAACTTAGAGTAGAAAGATGGTATTATTTTAGAAATATTTCATCTGTGTGCTGAAAAGAAAGCACCTGACTGTTCCCTGCAACAGAAATTTTATGCAGAGTACCTCAGGATCAAGGCCAAAAACTTGTCATTTTTCTAGCCCAGATTCAGTGCAGCTTCTGTTCTTTTTTAATTCTATACTTCAAACCCTTCTATCTCTGACTTTGAAATCCAGGTACAAGAAGCTGCTGGAACTTTTCACATAATAATTAGCATGATACTAAACAGATTTATTCTGTTTATGTCATACTTAAAACAATTTTATCAATTAGTTTCATGCATATCCAAGAACGGAGAAAAAAGTTAGCCATCCAGACTCTCCAGTATATCTCAGGTTCTTTAGGAATATACACTATCGTTCTCCAAAACAATACTTTGCTGGTTCCATCCATAGTCACAACTGCATTTTCCCTAGCCTAATTCTGCTACAATCTTGGTCTTTAACTCCTTCATGCATTTGCTTTACAGTAAATTCCATAATTTTTTGGTTGGCCTGGTGTGAATGTCTGGATTTTAGTGCCTATCCCCTTTTTATACCAACCTTATATTCTCCCTCTAGTCTCCTAATTATGCTTTCCAACCTCTTATCTTTTATTGATAGGTTTGCTCTGCACTTCTAAGACCAAACAGCAGCAGCAACAGAACTGAGCTAATTTCTTATACCTTCTATCATATTTTGTATCCAGAAGAACACTGGACACAAAAATTGAAGAGAAAATAATCTAAGCTGGAGAGAAGAAATTTGTTTTCAGCACATGAATTTTCAGGTACTTTAGGTACCAGGCAGGTCTCTACTGATGACTTCAAATTCAGATGTTGAAAAGGACTTGAACTTAGGGAAACCCTTGCAGGTTTTCACTGAAATGATTAATGTCAGTCATGAGGTAATCACTGAATAAATTAAGCTAATCTAAAGAAGTGTGGTGAAATAAATTCCACAGACATACAAATGGTTATTTTCAGTGACAACCTAGCAATACATTCCCCTGATTTGTCATTCTTGGAAGCAACTAATTCCCTGAAGCTGAGGCAACAAGTGAAGTTTACATTTCTGAGAGTTTAGATTCTCTAGCAGCAGTTCAGCCAAAGTTACTGCATTTTGTCAAGATGAAAACAACTAAAAAGAATTTTGCTATGAGGACTGTCCCTTTACTATGTATAGAATCTCTTAATAGAATACTATAAACTGTGCAATAAGAAACAAGTTTCGTAAGTGCTGTATTTTATTTACTAACAAAAGTTGCTATAAACATGAATCAAAATATTTTACATATTTAACAGAGAAATGTTTGTGCAGCAATCTGAATGAAATAAAATGAAGAAGTGTGTGAAGTGAAAACCAAGAGCACCAACAAAAAAACCAAGTTCTTTTTGAAATATCACAGGAAAGCACATGATAGTGTAATGATCTCAGATGGTTTCTGGTTTTGTCGTGGGTTTACTCTGGACCAATTTTTTTCAAACCTTTTACACAATTGCTATACGATGAGAGAAGTTTTATACAGACAAAAGAGACTTGACATGGGGGAATAATACTAAATTTATTACTAGCAGGATAAAAACTAAAGAATGATATATACAACAATTCTAACTAGGTTTTCTTATGAAGAAAATTTTATGTATTTACAAAATTATCCCTCCCCCTATATCAGTCCAGGAGGAGAAAAGTCTCTTCTCTACTTTCAGGGTTTACAGTTCCTCTAAATCAAATTTGCAGCACTTGAAAGTTTTCTTCTATTATCTCTAGAGTGACAGCTCCAATTGGCCATAGCTGGAAATCTCTCTCTCTCTTTCTCTCTGCTGCACGTCGACCTCAGGACTGTCCCTGCTCCTCCCTGCTGGGCCAGGACCGGAGGCTGGGGGGTACTCGGGCCCCGTGAGGTCCTCCATGGACTGCAAGGGGACAACTTGCTGCACCAGGGTCTTCACCACTGTTACAGGGGATAATGGCATCGAGTCCATCCCCTGTTTCTTGTGGGGTCCCTTCTTATGGGAGACAGCCTGGGATGAGCTTCTCCAGCGAGAGTCTACTCTCAGACAACAGTTCTTCCATGTTCTGCTATTCCTTAGGGTCACAAATGAATTACATCCGCATAAGCCCCTCACTGGGATCACAAGTCCTACCCGGGACACTTGCTCCAGCGTAGATTTCTCTCTCAAAGGGCCACAGGTCTCCAGCAAGACTCTGTTTCATCTTAGGTCTCCCACAAAGTTACAGCTTTCTCCGTGCACTTCTCTGCTCGGGCAGAGGCTCCTTCATGAGCTGCAGGAGGGTTTCCTCACTCCAAATAATCTTCCACAGGTGGCAGGGGTTTTAGTTTTTAAGTATTTTCCCCTGCTGGAGAGGGAGAGGGGGCCCCCCCAGGCCTCTCCTCCCCCCTCCTGCTACACTGACCTTGAAGGCTACATTGTTATCTCTCGTTCTCCTCCGCTCTCCTCCGGGCTGGAATTTCTTGCGCTCAACAGGCTTCTTTTTCGTTTTCTTAAATATGACATTCGCAGAGACGTTACTAAAACTTTTGATTGGCTTTGCTCCAGAAATCTACCTGAAATTAACTATTTTTCAACCCTGGGCGGGGGGCTGGTAAACCCACAACAGGTTTATATTCAGAGCACAGTCCTGTTCAATTTACATATATTCAGCCATTTTGAATAGCAATTTTAGAAGCATTTAAACTAGTTTAATGCTTAGAATAAGAAGGTTAAAGAAGCCTGACTTTCAGTATTTTCTTCATGCAGATTATTTTAATACTAATGGGACAGTTAGTTTTATTTAAAGTGTTCTGTGGCTTACTGAAGCACATAATTAAGTAAGAAGTACCTGAAAGCAGACATCTAGAGATCAGAAACATATAAGCAGAACAGTCTTTATGAGACTTCTTTTTTTTGAGAACAAGACATTTAACTCACCTGGAATAAAAGAACCTATTTTTTGTCCTCCCATGTTTTGAATAATGTAATTTCTATTACTTCAGGTCTGTAATTTGCTTTATTTTTACACCTTACAGAAACTGTATGATATTTACAAAATAAAAGCTTTGTGTCTCAGTGCAAAAAGTTTCATGAGAAGAAACAAATCTTCCTTATTAAAAAAAGAGAGAAAAGACATCAGAGCAGTTAGACAGTGAGGACAGCAAAAAAAAAAAAAACAAAAAAACAAAACAAAAGACACTTGAAGAATTTAATTGACAAGTTTTGTTTAGTTTAATGATGAAATGTGTGAGTACACTTAGGAATAACTATGAAGTTGCCCATTAAAAGCAAGTAGCCAAGGGAAGAAAATGGATAATTTTTTGAGATAACAGAATCATGGTAGTGTAGCAAAATTGTGAGATATTGAAAAAAATAATAAATAAAGAAAAGGCATGGTTTAGCCATGTGTGCCAGAATTATTACCACTATTTCTGATACGAGAAAATGACAAAAATAGAACTGATTTGGGTCAATACTAATTTAGGAAAATAAGATAATATAAACTGCTATAATGCTGGCTTTCTGTCAAGGCCCTTCACCACCTTTGTTGCCCTCCTTTGAACACTCTCTAATAGCTTAATATCTTTCCTATATTGTGGTACCCAAAACTGCACACAATATTCAAGGTGAGGCCGCACCAGTGCAGAGCAGAGCAGGACAATTCCCTTCCTTGAGTGGCTGACGATGCTTTGCCTGATGCTACCCAGGACACGGTTGGCCCTCCTGGCTACCAGGGCACTGCTGACTCATATTCAGCTCTCCATCCACCAGGATCCCCAGATTCTTTTCTGTGGCACTGCTTTCCAGCATCTCATTCCCCAGTCTGTACATCCAGGGTTACCCCATACCGGGTGCAAAACCCAGAACTTTCCCTTGTTTATCTTCATATGGTTGGTGATTGCCCAGTCCTCTGATTTGTCGAGGTGTCTCTGCTGGACCTCCCTGCCTTCAAGGGAGTCAACAGCTCCTCCCAGTTTTGTGTCATCTGCAAACTTGCTTAGTATCCCTTCCAGTCCTGCGTCCAAGTCATTTATGAACATGTTGAAGAGCACTAGGCCCAAAATGGAGCCCTGTGGAACCCCACTAGTGACAGGTCACCAGTCTAACGTTCCCCCATTCACTATTACCCTCTGTGCTTGATCCATGAGCCAATTGCTCAACAATCGCATGATGTGTTTATCCAGCAGTGTGCTGGACATTTTGTCCAGAAGGATCAAGTGAAAGACAGTATCAAAAGCTTTACTGAAATCCAAAAAGATTCCATCAGCTGGCTTTCCTTGATCAACTAGTTGGGTTACCTTGTCATAAAAGGAATTCAGGTTTGATGGGCAGGACTTTCCTCTCATAAAGCTGTACTGACTGTGACCAATGACACTGTTGTCTTTCAAGTGTTTTTCAATACTTCCCAAAATAATATTCTCCTTAACTTTACCAGGCACTGAAGTGAGACTAACAGGCCTGTAGTTTCTGAGGTTCTCCTTCTTGTCCTTCTTGAAAATCAGGACAACATTCACCAACTTCCACTCAGCTGGAACCTCTCCCAAGACAGCCTAAAAATCATAGAGAGGGGTTTTGCAATGACATCAGCCTGCCCTTCAAGGATTCTTGGATGACCCCCACCAGGTCCCATAGTTTTATAGGGATCCAGGTGGAGCAGGAGATCCCATACAGTTTTGAGGTCGACTGGGAGTTGATCGTTCTTACAGTCATGGTCCTCCAGCTCAGGGCACTGAGATCCCCTTGGTCCATCATCCATGATGAAAACAGAGGCAAGAAAGTGTTAAACACCTTGTCTTTCCTCCTGTTTGTGAGGTGACCATCCTCATCCTGTAGCAGGCTATACTGCCTATTGCCATTATTATATTTGAAAAAACTCTTTTTATTGTCCCTCACAGACTCCCTGATGACATCCACACAAATTTTTTGCTCCTTGATTCTGTACCATTGCCAGCTGCAAGCTCCAAATGTTCTAACCCTTCTAATCAGATGGAGCCTGTGATTCTTGGTCTGCAGTGGGGGATGTCTACTGCCTTTATCAGTCTGTGAACAAAGAGGGAGCTGGGGAAAACAGGCTAAGTTAAGTTAATAATAAGTATAGAACTTTTAATGAAATGTATGGACTTAAGGCTATTAAAATCAAGTTTAATTCTGTTCCACTTTTCACTGTAAGTAGAATGTAACTTTCATTTGAGACACTTTCTCATGAGCATAAATAGTCAGAAATTTTCCTCGAGAGAACTAAACTTCCTTCTCTTTTGGGGATTTTGGTTCTTCTCTGATTAGAATACCGAGAGAGGAAATTTCAAATTATAGTTAATTTTAAGAGATTAGTATGCATATTGCCTTTGTCTAGGCCTTCTTTAAGTACACTTTAAAACTTCAATAATTTTGTGGTTTTAAATACTGGCTCTGTTTTGCTTCCACTATCGAAAGGGGGTAGTTTGAGATGGCTCTGTTTTCTCACTGATATTTAAAACCAGCACAAAAAGGGAAGCATTATCCAGTGCAAATTGATTAGTCTTGGCAGGTTGTTTTGCTGTACCATTTGGTATACATTGCCCATGTTTATAGATAAACATATGCCATAAACCAATGCCAAATCAATTGCCTGAAGGTAAACTGTAATTGGAATGCTGATGTAGTAGAGGAACTGTAGAAGGAAAAGCAGCCAAAGCCACAACCCTTTCTTGCCCTGATTTGTATGAAGTGAGATGAGCATTCAGTCACATCTATCTGAATTGCTGTAGACCACCTATATTCCCAGGTAAATTACACCATCAAATAAACTGATATAATGGAGGAACAAAATATGTAGAATGAGTAATACAGAACAGATAACAAACAGTAAAATTAAGAATTTAGGTAATTTTTTCCTCATACTACCAATCCTAGCTGTAGTATAACCACCAGAAATTGTGAGTCAAATTATATTTTAAAGATAATCCATGGACAGTATGCCTGAATATATTACAGCAATGTACTAGTCATAGAATCACAGAAACACAGAACGGTTTACATTGCAAGGGACCTTAAAGATCATCTAGTTCCAACCCTCCTGCCACGAGCAGGGACACCTTTCACTAGACCTGGTTGCTCAGAGCTCTATCCAGCCTGGCCTTTAACACCTCCAGGCATGGGGCATCCACATCATACATTCACATTCACATGGGTTGCCTCTGGGCAACCTGATTCAGTGCCTCATCACCCTCGCAGGAAAGAACTTCCTCCTAATCTAAAGCTACTTCCTCTAATCTAAACCTACTCTCTTTTCGTTTGAATCCATTCTCCCTTGTTCTGCGGGGACATACGTATGTAAAAAGTACCTCTCTGTCTTTCTCGTAGGCTCCCCTTGGGTACTGGAAGACTGCCATTAGGTCACCTCAAAGTCTTCTATTTTCCAGGTTGAGCAAAATCTTTCAGCCTTTCCTGATACAAGAGAAAATCATCTTGGGGGTCCTCTTCAGGACTCACTCCAACAGGTCCATATTTTTCTTATGCTGGGGACCCCAGAGCTGGACGCAGCACTGCAGATGGGATCTCATCAGAGCAGAGTAGGGGGGCAGAATCACCTCATTGAACCTGCTGACCACACTCCTCTTGGTGCAGCTGAGAGCACAGTTGGTTTTCTGGGCTGCAAGCACACATTGCCAACTCATGTCCAGCTTCTCATCCACCAGCACCCCAAAGTTTTTCTCAGCAGGGCTGCTCTTGATCTGTTCATCCCCCAGCCTATACTGATAGCAGGACTTGCCCCAACTCAACTGCAGCACCTTGCACTTGGTCTTCTTAAACCTCATGAGATTCCCATTGGCCCACTTCTTGAGCTCGTCCAGTTCCCCAAGATGGCATCCTGTCCTTCAGGTGTGTCAACTGCACCACTCAGTGTCATCAATAAATTTGCTGAAGGTGAGCTCAATCCCAACATCTATGTTATTAATGAAAATATTTAATAACATTGGTCCCAATATGGACCCTCGAGGGACACCACTTCTTACTGATGTCCATCGTCTCTGAGCCATTGACCACTGTGCTCTAGATGCAACTGTCCAACCACTTTCTTATTATCTAATAGTCCACTCATCAAATCCATCTCTCCAATTTAGAGAGAGGGATGTTGGGGGGGGCTTTACAGAAGTCCAGATAATTGACATCTACAGCCCTTCCCTTGCCCACTGTTGTAAGCCATTCCATCATAGAAGGCTACTAGGTTGGTCAGGAATGACTCAATGTCAGTGAAGCTGCGATGGCTGTCCCAAATTATCTCCCTGTCCTTCATGTGCCTTAACCTCCTTCTAGGAGAATCTGTTCCATGATCTTCCCAGGCACAGAAGTGAGACTGACAGGTCTGTAGTTCCCAGGGTTCTCCTTTCTACCCTTTTTAAAGATGGGTACAATGTTTCCCCATTTTCCAGTCACCTTGGAAATGACCCAGCAGTGGAAAATGTTATAAGATCCTTAAAATCTCAATTAGTTTGTCTGTTGAACCCCTATCTTTCAGAATACTAGTTGTTGTCTTGAAGCAAGATAGAAGACATACGGTCCACAAATTACAGCTGTGCTGTGGAGTCTTACACAGGTAATATTTGTTTTCATTGTCTGCTCTTTGAATTATTTCCTTATGGCAGTAATGACTAATCAAAACAAAATTCACAGAGGAGATGAGGTAAGAATCTCATCTGGATTGCAAACAGCTACTTCAGTGGTTGCACTGTAATATTACTTAGAGGTATTAGAACTTCCTAGAATACACTTACAGGCTCTCTAGGTAATACAATATTTTAATGTGTTTGAATTCTCTATATTTTTATTGCAAATTAAAATATCCTATACTATCCAAAGCTTTATAGTAAATGAAAGCCTCCTTCTTCTAAAGCACTGAATATGAGAGCCCGACAAACCCATAGGAGGAGGTTGCTAAAAATATGTCTTCTGGTGCAAACAGACCAACAGTCTCCAAGGAGTGTGACAAGGAATAAAGCTGAGGTTCTGGTTATAAGACAAATGTAGAAAGGATTTTTAAGCACCTGAACTTAACTATCAGTTTATTTTTCTAATATTTACCCTGAGTTTTTATTGCAGAGAGAGTTATAACTAGAAAAAGGTTCTTCACCCAGAGGTGGTTGGGCACCAGAATAGGCTCCCCAGGGAAGTGTTCACAGCACGAAGCCTGACAGAGTTCTAGAAGTGTTTGGATGATGCTGTGAGGGACATGAAGTAACTCCTGGGAGTGATCCTGTGCAGGGCCAGGAGTCGGACTAGATGATTCTTGTGGGTCCCTTCCAAAACCCTCTGGGAAAGGTTATATTTACAGGTAGAGAAGATTTACCATTTCCACAGGAACCTGGCAAGCTGGAATATATAAGAATATAACAGGGGAGATTTTTGATTATTAGCTATGAAAAAATAATTTTTAATGCAAGAGAATGGCATAATATGAGAATTCTAATGGTTGAAGAAAATATCTCTAAATTTCCAACTGACCCATAAAGGCTTTTTATGCAGATCTTTTGATAAGCTTTTATGATAATCTTTAGAAATTGTTTTGTGTACTAATAAACCCTGAAATGGAAGAGAGGTTGCTAATTTCCCTTCTAATACAATCACTGAATATAGAAGGGTGGTAACCAAGAAAAAGAAAATACTACTTTTAGAAGATATCACGTAGAAGCCACCTGTGGCAGGGTGTTCCATGAGGGTTTTGTCTACCATTTTTCTTTGTATGACAAGAGATACAGTTCTAGGGGAAGATATTTTTATCCTCAAATCTGAAAAGTGATTAACAGGTGGAACCATCTTCCCTATGTGATGGGCAATTTGTTGCTACCTTTGCCCAGCCACATATTTGGACATATAAGGACATATTTTTCTCTTTAAGAGATTTGAGCTGGTCAGTAAAGAAAAATAATTGTGAACCAGCTGGATTTTTTTGGAACGGAGTGAAGGAAAGTTTTAGCATGGTTTGAAATTGAAAGAAATATACACAAACCGAAAAGAAAAACTTCAGGGAATTATTTTCAGTATTTCTTGTTATAAAACATGACTGAGATGATAGGGATAATATTTTCCAGAGTGTGCTGGTGATTATGTTTTAGGCCCTGCTTTCTCAGCTCATACTAAATATGGCATTCCTCATTTAAATGTCATTTAAATGAAAAGGGTCTAATAATTTAGCATGTACTATTTTACCTGTAAGGGTGAGAAGGATCTACTGTATGTATCTAGAAGCAACTAGCATTTTCCTTCCCCCGGTACTGAAACAGCTAGAGTCCTGGGGCTTATTCTATAATGTACCGACATGAAGTAACAGATAAGCCTCTACAATTCAGAGTAGCCAATTACATCTGCTGACTATCTGCTGGTAGCCATGGTATCTGCAGGCTTTACTGGTTGTTCTCACAACAATCTCAGAGCTTAAATAAGCTCAGGCACTGGCTCAGCTAGTTCAAAATTCATACAGCTCTGGCTTTTGCAGAGGGATCACACTGCCACTCATTAGGAACTGAAGTACAAGGCTGTGGAGCTCGGAGGGTTTTGTGCTATGCCAGGTAGCCTTCACAGGATCAGGAGGGATATATTTTTCCTTAGGCTCATGCAGATGTTTCAGCAAAATATAGAAAAATTCTGGGACTTCTATTAATGCATCTCTCCTTCATCTAAATTTGGTTTTATTTTGTCTGATTATTTTGTGAACAGTGTCTGCAAACAATGTGTGCTGAAGTTAAAAGGCACTTCTTTCTTTATGCTGTGGGTCTAATTTCATTTGAAAGAGCAAAAGTAATAAAGTCAAAGCTTTCCAATCTATTATTAATCACTGAATTTTCACAGGTAAACATAACCAGACAAGCACTCCCTGTCATGTCCTTGTTCTTGCTTCATGGGTTTGTAATTTGAAAAAGACACCTCTGGGAGAAGGTGACTCAATCTTCATTCTAAGTTGAAGTGTGAAAATGGCTTATTTTCTAAATCCAGTGGAAAAGCACTAGGATTTGAGTTATTAAAAGGTTTTGAATTATTGACTATGAATGGCTCCACAATTTAAACCAAGAATTTCCCCTTCACTACATGAAATTATCATCCAAAGGAGCAACTGTATTGTGCAAAAATAAGAAAATACATCTTATTTTTAGGTAAGTTACTATTAGTTCTAAAAACTGGCATTGCCCCCTACAAAGAAAGCTGAAATATTTCCAGCTAGCAGGTGCACTCTGTATTATTCTGCAACCCATTTCTGCTGGATAGCTTTTGCAGAAGTGTAATTGAGAAGCCTTAGTGCTTCTTCCATAGCTTCATCTTTTTGCCTAAAGGAATTTCATTCAAGTGTTGGCTGTGATTGTTCAGCTGTGTCACTTCTGAAGAGAAGGATCTGTCTCTTTCTTAGCTTCAGTCTCCTCTTAACTCTACTAACTGAAATTCCTGTTAAGATTAAAGGTGTGGGCCTCTGGGCTTCCTTTTCTTTATTAAGTCTATAAAGGTCCAATGGTTCTCATACCTAAACTGGATACAGACATCATTACATAGTGTCAAATATCTACTCTGAGAACCAGAAGAAAGAAATGAACACAATTTATTTTTGCTGAGTTTTATTTGCTTTTAACACAGTTGTTTTTTTTTGTTTAAAAAAAAAAAAGCACTTTTTGAAGGCTACTGTGTGTCTAAAAAGGTTAAATTAATCAGAAGGTCATATTTCATCCTTCAAAAATCTACCCAAACATCATGATTTTCATCTCTGTTTCCAAAGAAATTACAATCAACTGACACTGTGGTGTGGCCTTGAGTATAATTGTTCCTCCACCCATTTGGTTAACATTTACTATGCAGTATTAACTGACACGTAGAATAATAACATGACTTCCCAGTGGAACAGTGTGGTGGGTTGACCTTAGCTGGACTCCAGGTGCCCACCCAGATGCTCTGTTGCTCCTCTTCCCTGTCAGACAGGGGAGAAAGTAAGATGGAAAACAACCCATGGGTTGGGATAAGGCAGAAGCAAAGCAAAAGCTTGAAAAAGCAAAGCAAAAGATAACAAGGCTCATTCTCTAATTCCCATCAGCAGCAATGGTCAGCCACTCCCGAGCAGTAGGGCTTCAGCACGTGCAGCAGTTCCTCAGCAGGCAGCCATTGGAGACAATGAATGCCTGCCTTCCTGCTCCTTGCCTTAGCTTTTATATCTGAGCTGACATCATGCCTCCTGCATTTCGTAGGAGGAAAATCACATGAATGTGATGCGTGATCTTTCTTAATGCACTTTAACTATTAAGCTTTAACATTCAAAGCTTTGAAAATTGAAAGATATATAAAAGTAGCTCATATGGAGTGGAGCAGATAGATACTTCCCAAACTACTGATACAAAGAAATATGCTGATACCTGGAAGGATGGGGAAGTGATTCTGCCCCTGTACTCAGCACTGGTGAGGCCACACCTGGAGTATTGTGTCCAGTTCTGGGCCCCTCAGTTCAGGAAGGATATTGAGGTGCTGGAGCAGGTCCAGAGAAGAGCAACAGGCTGGTGAAGGGACTGGAGCACAAGTCCTATGAGGAGAGGTTGAAGGAGCTGGGGTTGTTTAGCCTGGAGAAGAGAAGGCTCAGGGGAGACCTCATCGCTCTCCTGAAAGGAGGTTGTAGCCAGGTGGGGGTTGGTCTCTTCTCCCAGGCAACCAGCAGTAGGACAAGAGGGCATGGCCTTAAGCTGTGCCAGGGGAGGTTTAGGTTAGATAGTAGAAAGAAATTTTTTACAGAGAGAGTAATCAGCCATTGAAATGGGCTGCCCGGGGAAGTGGTGGATTCTCCATCCCTGGGGGTTTTCAAGATGAGGCTGGATGTGGCACTTAATGCCATAGTCTAGTAACCGCGGTGGTGTTGGATCAAGGGTTGGACTTGATGATCTCAGAGGTCCTTTCCAACCCATCTGATTCTATGATCCCTTTGGTCAGTTTGGGTCAGCTTTGGCCTATTTGTGTCCCCTCCCAAAATCTTGCCCTCGATAGAGTAAGGAATGTTACAGTGCTGGTGCTGTGCTCAGCAGTAGCCAAAACACTGGTGTGTTATTAACACCCTTCTAACTACCAATGGAAAGCACAGCACTGTGAGGGCTACTGTGGGGAAATGAACGCCAACTCAACCAGACTCAATAGGGATAGCTAAATATTGAGATAGAAAATTTCAAAGCATACTATCTTTCTAAATAATAAATAAAATATTGCCCCATTGTTACTTTTTCAACCTTGTGTTATTTTCTCCAACTTGTCATCTTCTATCAAAATTATATCCAGTCCTGAGATGTTAGTTGTTTTCGTTAAAAGCTGTTACCTCTCTAATCAAATAAGTACGTTAGAGCTTCAGTTTCTTTTTATAGAGTGAGAGAAGGTTATGGATAAGTGAGCTTAAAAATGAGAAAAAAACCAAAATGTTTTCCTATTTTGTAAAAGTTTGTAAGACACATCTTTCATGACCTTGATGACTGTCATGACAACATATGCACATGCAACGTAACTTTACATGATTACATGAATTTTCCAAATGCTCAGTGGGGTTGGGAACAGCATGCATTACAATGGATCATGCCTATCATAATAACTCTACATATAGTTCCAGTAATGTTTCTTTATTCAAAGTGCAAAAGTAAATCTACACATGATCACATAAGTGACTTTTCTCCAAAAAAAATCTTGTGAAGTGAGTAAATCTTGATTTTCACAATCTATCACTCATTCTGTTTCCCATATTACAATTTCATTTCACAAGGTCTTTAGAGACAGTGTAGTCCATCCCCATCCGAACCCTAAAACCACACACTGTCTTTGCCACTCCTTCCTTCTCAGGAGGAGGACTCCTCACACTCTTCCCCTATTCCAGTGTGGGGTCCCTCACATTTGAGACAGTCCTCCATGAGCTTCTCCAACATAGGTGCTTCCCATGGGCTGCAGCTCTTTGCTAACTGCTCCAGTATGGGTCTCTTCTAAGGGATGCAGTCCTTCAGGAACAGGTTGTTCCAGTTTATGTCTCCTGTGGGGTCACAAGTCCTGCCAGCAAACACGGTCCAACATGCACTCCTCTCTCCCCAGGTCCATGGGTCCTGCCTGGAGCCTGGTCTGACAGGTTTCCCCTGGGAACACAGCCTCCTTTGGGCATCCACTTGCTCTGGTGTGAGGTCCTCCATGGGCTGCAGGTAAATCTGCTCCCCCATGGACCTCCATAGCTGCAGGGGAATGGCCTCACCATGGTCTTCACCACAGGCTGCAGGGGAATTTCTGCTGTGGCACCTGGAGCACCTCCTCCCCCTCCTTGTCCACTAACCTTGGCATCTGCAGGGCTATTTCTCTCATATGTTCTCATTCCTCTCTCCAGCTGCAATTTGTTCTTGAGCAGTAAGCTTTTCCCTCGCTTAAATCTGTTGTCCCAGAGGCACTGATGGGTTCAGCCTTGGCCAGTGGGGGGTTCATCTTGGAGCTGGCTCACATTGGTTCTGTTGGATATGGGGGAAGCTTCTGGCAGCTTCTAATAGAAATCACCCCTGTAGTTCCCCCACTACCAAAATTTTGCCCTGCAAACTCTATAAATGCAGTATGCTCTCCTTTCTGTACCACTGGAGGGCTTCAATTGTTATCCACACATAGGGATGTGGTCATGTCTTCAGGTGAGCAACCTGCTGATATATTTATACTTCTCTGAGCACAGAGAGAGCTGCCATGGATAATGCCTATGTGAGTTTTTGTCTGCTTTTGTAATTAGCTAAAGGAGAGCCCAGGTAAAGGCCTGACAGGTCTTGCTGATTAAAACCTAAGGCAGCCAAAAAAAAATGTTTTTATTGAAAACACTAATGTGCTTAAAAGGCAATTACATCCATTGATATTATGGCTCCCAGAAACATAGCAAGCATTTAAGAAATGTTAGTCGTGTACTGCATGATTTTATTGATTTAGTGGAGAGATACTAACGTCTTTTAGACATTGCGATATTGTGACATCATGCAGCCCTGCGTGGTAAGGCATATAGATCTGCACAGCTCAGAAGGCACCAGCTCACACAGGTGCCAGATTGTTCAGAGATTTTCATTCATTGAGTTATTTGATTTAAGTTATTTAATCTTGTTTTGCTATGTATTTGCTCTGCATCCTCTGATTATACCTATTTTATTGTGAACTAATAATACAAAACATAACACATATACAAACAAGAGCACTAATAATAATATGATGAATAAATAGACACCAGTGCTGTAAACAACTTACCAAATCAAAGCTAAAATGAATATTTGTAACATCATCACTAAATCTTCTTAGAAGACATAAAGATTATAAAGGTATTGCCTTTATTGACTAACCATTTGTAGTCTTCAATAACCAAAAACCCCTCATTTATGTATATAACATATATAGTAAAACAGTAAGCTTCTCTGTCTTGAATCATCAGTATGGCTAATGTAAGAACATATCTATGCTATCTAACCACTTTTCTTACCAAAATTTCAAAAATGTAACAAATCTTACTGCTTCAAATTGACTTTTTTTGCAGTGGGTAGTTTTTTTTCCACCCACACTATTAAATTGAATAATGCATTTCATTGCATAATGGGTGTTATTCATAAGTTTACTTTTAAGTAGAACAAATTCCTTTCTATAATTTAATTCTTGAATGACTGGGAGCTTTTATTAAATTGGCTATCTACATATTAATACATCTTGGTAGACAATTTATACTATTATTTTTCTCATGATAATGATATATCAGAAGACAAAAACAGCATATGAAGAATCTATCCATGCTTACTCTACTCTTATCACCTCCCTTATTGTTTGTAGTAGTAATAAATAAAGCTCTTATGATGTAAATAATATCTTTTATTCTTAAAGTTTCGGGAGCACATTGTCCATTTTGTAGCTAATAAAGACTGATTTTGAACTTTAAATAAGATTAATAGCACTGTTAGTTTTAGGGAAACAACATACAATATTGTTAAAAAGAAGTTAATTATAACTTTTGAACACAACACTTTGTTTTTTTTCTGAGGCTAAATAAATTACACCAAGAGTTCTTATTCTCTTTGCACCCAGTGTTCAGATCACAAAAATAGTGTAAGTCCAGTAAAGAAATTACACCACTTTCACTATTAAAAGAATAAACTTCATAATAAAGGTAAGATAGTAACCATTCATAATAAGGTAGATCCGTTTCATGACTTCCATTGGCTTTTTCCTACTTATCTCTTTAAGAGGTTATAGTCAATACCTGAAAAGTATTTGGGAACTGAAATTCACTATTATGAGGGGTAACACTGTCTTTTCAGTATGTCTTTTATTCTGAAGAAACACCACCGGAGAAATTTCCATAAATTTCTTCAAGTAAGAAAGAAAATACAGGCTTGCTGTCACAAGTTATTTTGAAATTATGATTCCTAATTTATTTCTTCAAGGTGCCTATCATGTGCAACTCACTAAAAAAAAAAGTTGGTGATGGGATCTTGAATGTCCTAGAAAATGAAATGTCTATATTATTAGGAATAGGCCACCTACATACTAGATTGTTTTTGTTGTTATTTTTCACATGCTTTGCACTGAGACTGTAGTTGCATGATGACCGAAAGGGGAGAAAAAGGAATAATTTTTGTGGTACTGATGTGATTAATCAATAGATTTATGATTATTACTTTGTGAAGTTGTCATTGTGTATTCTGGTCTAATGCAACAAGCTATTGACTTGAGGTAAGTACCTTGTATAATAAGTGTTACTTTATTAAGTATTTCCATTACTTGAAGCCTTTCTAGATTCCTAAAACTTTTTTTATTTTATTTTTATTTTATATAATAAAAAATTAATAATAATTGTTAATTAATTTTCCTTTTTTTCCCTTTAGCACTGTCAATTAATATCTGAGTATTGTATTGTAGGAAGGCATGCACATTGTCTGTTTCTCATACAATGACCTATTTTTTACTCTTTTTTTTTTTTTTTCTGGGTGGAGAAATTTTCATCACAAAAACAAAAAAGTGGGTTCAACAAATAACATTTTTCTCTCTCCCCTCATCTCTGTTTTGTAAAGCAGTAGGCAGTGAAAACTTACCTGCTTTAGGGGTTTCATGAGAATGTGTTTGATACAAAAATAATTTTTTTTAAAAAGTGATGCAGGAAATAAAGCCCTTTCCTCTTCTCTCCCTTAAAAAGGTTTTGAAAAACCATAAGGATGCTAAGAGGTTAGTTTCACCTTTTTTTATGCAGTAAATAAGTCAACGGTCAAAGTTATCACGGATTTCATATGTTTTGGAAATAGAAAAGAAAGAGCTCCATTAGATGTTGGAAAGTATTTTTCTGTTCACTGAAAACTGAAGTAATGGCAATACCCTGTTAACCTGCTAACCTTAGCCTGATTTAATCTGAAATAATGTTAAGATAATAAACAGGGTCAAGTAGTCCTACAGTGCTCTGAGTGCCACATTCTGTGTCTTGAATATTTTCTTTTTTGCCTGACAGTGAAACAATGTGGAGAGCTGTTTGTTTTATTTAAATCTCCTGATAATACAATAATAGCATGAGTAAATGACAATTAAGAAACTGATAATAAAAAGTCTTCCAAAGAAATAAGCTGCTGCTTACATTGAAAGCAAGACTCATTTCATTATGAAAAGGACAGGGACTAACACTAATTAGATTAAACACCCATTGGACATTAAATAAGGCAATTTCTAAATAATTTTCTTTATGTTGGTTTACAAAAGATAAATTAAAATGCTATAATGAAGACTGAAAATTTTCTTTAATCAATCCTTAACATTGTCTGAAAGCTGCTGTCGTCAGAAATACTTGGTATCCTTAAATGTGATTTGTATCACCATAGTATTTCTGACAGAGCTTTAAGATATTCACCATCCTTGAAATTAATGAAAAGGATAATAATAGGCAAGACCTTGTGGACAGAAACATAGATGAGACATTTTCTGCTTTGACAAGTAGCTCTATGCTATTCAATACTGAATGATGTGTTCAAATGCTTCTGTCAGGTTTGCTAGCAATATGCATCATTCTCCTTTGTAATCAATATCTTCAATGGCTGATGACTAGCAGGGGACCAGAAGAGTGAGAACATTTAGCTGCTTGTCTTGCCATACGTTGTAATTTATCTTCATCTTAAAAGCTTCCTTCAGATGTCATTGAACAAAAAATAAGATGATACAGACCAGTACCTTGAAATGAATCCCTTTTTCCATGTTGGTATTACTTTTATCTTGACATAAGTCAACTCATATTGTCAGTATAACTAAAGAACAGCCAATATCCATGTTACTAGTCCTTTAAGAATTCTGTTTCCAGCAATATATGTAATCATATATATGTTTATAATTACCTACCAGTTCATTTGTTCTCATACAAAGAATAGTAGAAAACACTAGTGTTTTTATGTATCTGCTAAATGGTATTAGGAAACTACAGCTTATGATACACATAATATTTTAAGAAAACAGTTCTTCTACAAGTTTGTATAATCACTGCTGATTTAATGCTATCATTCCTTTCACTCATTGTAGAGATTGCACCTAAAAAAGTTGATTCCTCCAAACCACAAAGGTATGATGTTCTGTTGTCATTGAAAATGTTATTTTCTCTCATGATATATTAATATATATATATATCGAAACTATAATCCTGACATTTTAGAAACTGATAACACTTTCCATGATAACTTTTTAGCATGAGTAATTTTATTTTCTCAGCCTATTTACTACTTTGTTGTTTTTCCTTGGCCAATGATATATTAGCTCTTTTTTTAATATAATAATATTGCACTGGTGACAGTATTATTTTATCCACTCCTCTTCTTTTTCCCTCTCTAAAAGGCATCATCCCCATTTCATCTATATGACCCTTCATTCTTTTTCCTAGATGAGTGAACACTTTTTTACTTTCATTAATCTGCTGTTCACTTAAGTTGACTCCATTTCTTTCATATATCTGCTGAGTCCTTCCTTAACCATCTTAGTGTTATCATGAAACTCAGAACAATGAAATTACACTAACTTTCTCCTCAATTATGAAACTATGAATGGCACCAGTCCATCTGGACCCTACAGCATTTTTAAAGTTCCTGTAATTCAGAGAAATTTTTACACTGCAACTTCTTTTTTTCCATGAAAATTTTCAATACTTATTGTATATGCTTAGAAGACTTGTGTCAACTTTTCTGATACATAAATTAGATTGAGAATAATTTATTCTACATCAGTCTTTTTAAATTACATTGACATTAGGCTATGGTGTACCATTCTTTAGTTATTCTCTATTAAATCGGATATTAATATTTCCCCTACCTGAATCATCCTGTTTGCTCTTCCTAAATGTTTTGTACAACATGAGCTCTATGTCTGTTTAACAAAAGTTCTGTAGTATATCAACATTGATTAAAAATAGATGTTAGCGAGCTACATATCTTCTCCTTCAGCTCTTTTGTAAGTCACACATGAAAGTTAACAGGACCCAATAATTTAAAATTTTTATCGTCTATAAATTCCCATTGGAATATTACATTCCTTTACTAATGGAAAATAAAATCCTTTGTCATTTTTATGTGCTATATTCCTGTTTCCTTCCGAATACATAAATTATTTCTTAAAATTTTCTAATATTTCTATTAGCACTTTACTAAACATTGTATAAAATGTTGACCCATCTCGCTTATTTTAAGTCTGTGTTATTTCTGAGTTTTCTTGTGTTCCTAGCATAATTAGAAAACATTTTTTTTTTACTCCTCCCAATACTGCTTTTTCTTTAATGTCTTCAGATCTTCTTGGTAATTGTCTCCATTCAGTAACTGCGTTGAATTTTATTTTACCTTTTTCTGTTATTTGAATTATAATTCTAGTTCCTTTCTTGCTTACAGTGTACAACAAAGCATCTATCAAGGACATAACAGATTAATTAGCTGTGTTATATGTCTCGGACCACGTTAAAGACCAAGCATTTATCCTAATTAAGCACTGTTTAGGAAATCTGTACTAAAGCAGGAAGGTTACTTTTACACAAATGCATGTTTAGCTATTAATTTATCTAGATAAATGAGATATAATATTCAGAGATCATAAACACTTTTCATTATATATTTTAATTGTGAAAAGAGCTTATGAAAATGAGCAGATATTATTCTGAGGTGAGAACAAATGTATATTTGATGCATTTGCAGCTCGTGATGCATTTGATGCATGGCAAATGAAGTTCATGATTATTTCAGTTTCTTCTTTTCTTCTTACCTTTCTTTTCCTTTTCCTTTCGAGTTCTTTTGTTTTTGTTATCTGCATAAATGCATCTGTCATCCTAAGCAAAAAAGGGTGTAATATTTAGGATTCTTTTTGCCTTTCCAGTATATCTCTTAAATATTTGCATTTTTCCATTTTAATTTAAAATAAATAAAACAGGTTTTTCTCAAAAATTAAGGATTCTGGAATGAAATACTGTCTGAAAAGAAAAACATAAAAGTAAGAAAACAAACGAAAACAGTTGGTGAGATTGTAATGTGTTGAGAGAAAATGGAGACTGAAGTAGAAAAAAAGGTGATTTAATATATAAGGATTGTTAATTATTTTTTTCAATTTTTTTAACTATAGACTTTAAAATTTCTTAAAAATTGTATAGACTCAAATAGTTTCCTTTGAAAATTTTTGTTAAAATATGCTCACATGCTTATCTGAGTAATACCATTCAAGTCACTGGAAAAAAACACACAAAACAAAACAAAAACTCACCTCAAAATGTGCACTGGTATGTATATAAATGCTAAACTCTGCACAATAACCTCATCTATCTCAATGAGTCCTTTTCATTATTGTACTTTCAAAAACTGGACTACACTACCTATTACACAATCCATTTCCCACCTTTTCATCATTTTATTGTATATGCTTCCATATACAATAAAATATATTACCTCAACATACAGTTTAATTAACTACAGTATTCATCATGGACCAAGTTCAAGGTCATTTCTGTTATGAAGCATTTAATATATTTACTTAATTTTTATTATTTAATTAATATTTCTATAACCAAAACATCTTTACATTTATTAAAGCTGTGTAAATCCTTTTTTCCCCTCGATTTTCTGATTTGTCTGATTCTAAGAAATTTCCATAAAATTTAAAAATGCATGGCAATTATTCTACATGGTCTACTTTGTTCCTGAAAAATATTTACCTCCAGAGATCGAGGAATAACCCATAGAAGTTTTCTGCAAGATGATACATCAGATAAAATCAAACTGTAAATGGAAACATTTAATATATCTTCTTTCTAAAATGGGTAAAACAAATGCTTTTTTCTTCTCAGTGCTACAATTAAGATTTCCATTTGTGCAAGAGCCTGTAAGGATATATTTTCCCAGGCATGTTGGTGATAGTTAAATTTTTTTTAAAAAATCATAGTCAGCACTTGTCATGATGTGGATTTGCCAAAGCTCTAATTTCATAAATGTGCTGGGATTGACTGAGATCAAGATGCCTTCCTTCATTGCAGCCCATACAGTACTGTGCTTTGTATTTGTGGCTAAATCAGTGTCAATAACATGTCCAGGTTTTAGATTTTACTGAACTGTTCTTGTATCAAGAACAGTCTTGCATCAAGACTTGTTTTTAATACCTTTCTGCCCAAAAGTACGTAGGCAGACGTTGAGACTTTTGGAGGGGACAAAACCTGGACAGCTGGCCCTAATTCACCAAAGGGATATTCCTTGACATGTGAGATTGTGTTCTGCAATGAAAACTCAGGGGGAGTCACAGGAGGGAGGGGCAATGTTTGTGGTTATGGTATTCGTCTTCCCTAGCAACTGAAAAAATGGTAGCTAGCACTCTACTGGCACTGCAAAATTTAGATATCCACCTATTAATAGAAAGAATTACTAAACATAAAAAATAAGTTGTGTTTTGTTGTACTCTTACAACAGTTTACTCCTGTACAGGACAAATTTATCAGAACTATCATGAGTTGATCTTTACCTCTTACTTTTTTGCCATGTTAATGAAATCACTCATTTTCTTAGGCCAGTGCATCTATGGTTCCTCTAAAACTCCTCAGTAACACTCACTGTAATTCTGGACAACAACAGATAAAGTGTACTGAGGTGCCAGAAATGGATATGATGCCAGTTTTGCAACAGGGGAGCAGAGAACAAAGGGAATTGAAGACTTAAATCTGTAGGTCATAAGTCTCTCTTAATTGGAAGGATCTAAGAACTTAGTATTTGATATTAATAATCAAGGTGCTTAACTATTTGGGTTTTTTTTTTTACATATACTGCATTTTCATGGGTTTCATTACGGAGCACTTCCAAATTCTTCTGAGAAGGATGTATTTAATCATAAGAGATGTTACCATTTACAGGCTGGATGGCAAAATCTTTGTGGCTTTAGACTACACCGTGCAGAAACATGGATAACAGTTTACAGAAGCACATAAGGATGAAAACCTATGTTGGTCTGAACCAGAAATGCATCAGAGTTTACTGCAAGGATGGTTGTTGGTAGCGCCTCATCTTCCTGGGAGACTTAGATAAGCTCAGATTAGATCTTTTCTGCTCCCTCTACTTCATTTATTCTGCAAAGGGGACAAAAATAATATATTAATTGGAAACATTAAAAGGAGGTATAGTTTGGAGAAACTCAATCCAATTAGCTGTGCAACACGTATCAAGATTTTCTGTGCCACAGAAAGCTGACACACTGAACTGTGGATCAGTTAAAAAACATGTCTTCAGATGTATGCATAATGACCTTGTACAGCTTTAAATAAAGCTTAAAGAGTTGTTTACACATCTAATCTTTGGCAGGTGACAAACACAGGTAGGCATTAAGAAGTTGATTAACACAAATAAGAGGCTCCAGGAGTGTGGAAGCTTTATCCATAATTTAGAAAATTTTAATTAGGACCACAATGAAATTTTGCCACATATTGGTATTTTACATTACAGATTATAGTTAACACATTGCTGAAAACCCGGGGGGGAAATGTAAAAACCAACCAAATAATAAAAGACCAAACCAAACCAACCAACCAACTAACCAACAAAAACCAAAAAAACAACCAAATACCTAGCTAAAATCCCCAACCAACCTAAAACAAAAATAAGTAATTTAAAGAAGAAGAAAGTAGTTCACAACAGTTAGCAAAATTGACACAACTCTTAAAAATACATCTTGTATTCTGCATAAGTTAAGGGAAATATGCCTATTTGGAAAGCTCCTGCACAGCTGAGTTTCTGTTTACTTTATTCACTATTGAGGCACTACTGGGTGCCACTTTTCCAAGTCTATGCAATAAACTTTACAGAATCACTTCACAAGAAGCAGAAACACATCCTTATCCATGTTTATTTATTTAATTAATTACAGTAAGCAAACATGATTGTAGATCTTTACTTCATGAAGGTAAAGGATCCCTAACCCCTAATGCATAACCCTGTTCTCATCTGAACATAGAGACAGTCTTGCCTGTCTCTGCTTTCATACAGAAATCTGCCTAGAACCTCTGAATGAAGCTAGATGTGTCTGTGATGTGCCTGCAACAGCCTGAAATTCAGATGGAAATTGCTACGTGCCTCATTATATGAAAAGTAAGTGAAAGGTCATTTTGGAACCAAGTCATTCTGGTTGTCTATGAAGCAAAGCATCATTATGGTTTTGATGTGGTTTTTTGGTTTGTTGTTGTTGTTTTGGTTTGGTTTTGTTGCTTGTTTGTTTGCCCTTTTTAAGAATTTGAAACATTTATTTTTTCAATAATCTCAGAGTAGTGGTGATAATCGGTGAATTTAGGGCAACATTTTGAACATTCCCCTGGTAAAAAAAAAATTCCTTCAAAACCACAAATGGACCAAGGTGGCAACTATAAAAGGAGAATGGGAAGCATAAAAAAAGGCATAATTCTATGGTGCTGTTGAAATAAAGAAAAAAATAAAACAAACAAAGAGTTAAAAAACAAATTGGTACTTGTCTGAATATTTGTTATCTTGCTTTCCACCTGCATAAAATATTCATAATTCCCATGATCTACAGATTAAGACTCTATTTGAAGTCATCACAGCAGGTTAAAAAAGTTTAAACTATGTATAAGTGTAATTTGCAATTTCCTTCAAGTTGTGCACGCTCTTGTTTATTTCACCAGTTGTGTTGGCTTCATGCCAACTGTCCGAGCTCACAGGGAAAACCTCCCCTTCCCTTCTTCCCCCAGGGCAAAGGAAAAAAAACAACTATAGAAACTGAAGAACCCGAAACCAACCGAATTATATCAAAATATATATTTTTACATATAGTTACAATTACATACAGCTAGAATACTATGTACAACATTAGGGATCCCAAACACACGCCCCTCCCCCGGAGGGAAAGGGAAAAGAAAAAGGGAAAAAGTGAAAAGGGGAAAACCAGATATACACAATCAAAAAACTAAGAACTAGCAAAATAAAGAACTAGTAAAACAATCTCACCATGTCGTTTAGAAAAACAGGATTGCCTGACACAGCCGGCACTCTCCAATCTCCTGCGTGGCAGATCAGTAGTCACTGCAGGCCTCAGATGATAGATAAGCAAGACCAATGCAGAGACCCACTGCTCCTGAACCTCACCGGAAAAGAAGGGAGCAAGAGCTTCCTCTCCCTTCTTATTTATACCCTTGCTTATGTAAAAATCGTATGGAATACTGGGAATATGGCCTTGGTTCCTTGTTTACAACCTGGTTATCAAGGAAGGCCTAGAATCACAACCACTACACCAGTGAATGTTGTTTCATTTGAGAATCATATTATTTATATTATCATATAAAGTAATAACTAGTAGACAAGAAAAAACCTAACACTGATGACAAAGATTCTTCTATTTTTTTCCTTTTTTTCTTTTGTTTTGTTTCATTTTTACTTGTTTAGTTATTTTCCCAGAGTGTTGGCGGAAAACATTGTGGATTCAGCAAAGTATATTTTTCATATTACACATATTTGTTAAAACACCAAGAGCTTTTCATGTCTAGGCCTATATCTTTCATGATTGTTAACTATTGTTGCTTTAGGAATAATGAAGATAATACTCATTTACATTTTTAAATAAGAAAGCTTCTTCAAGAAAATTAAATAACTCCAAAGTTAAGTTGTTTTTTTTTTTGTTGATGTTGATGTTTTGGATTGCTTTTATTTCTTGATTCATACATATATTATCACAAAAGTTGCCAGAGTTGTAGCACGATTCACAGAAAGAACTTACTGAGAAAATATTTTTTAAAATGGAAAAACCAATGTCTTATCTAGAGTTCAAATTCTATCCCTACAAGATTAAGCCTTGAATTTTTATTGTTTGTGGATCTTCAATATTTCTTGGATTGCTACAAATGAAAATGGTGGTTCAATGAAAGGCACATAATTTCTTTTGCATTCTTAAAAACGTATGAATGCATCTTATTTTTCTCTTAAGACTTCTATGTAACAAATGTGTGCTCTACATCACACATGGCTTAGTGGAGTCACTGAAACATCATCAGATAAACATCTTTCCAAGGCCGTCCATAGGAGGGTATTTGTGTGAGAGACGGGTGGAAGATAGGAGCACTCTGCTCCAGACGCAGGCACATTGAGACTTGTTTATCACATCTAGATGTGTACAGTGTAGGGTTAAGGGTTTAAACTGAGACAGACACCTACATTTTGATATCAATGTGTCTGAATATTTTCTGAATACTTACAATCCCTTTATAGGCAGCAGACTTTAAGTATGTGTTTAAAGAAATCTAGAGACTGACTCGCTAATGCAATTACTTGCCTACACATGGAAATCTAGTCTCCGTAAGAAACTAAGGTCATATATGAGGGATATCAAACACAAGAGACATCTGAAATTTGCTCCAGTAGGAGATCAAGGCGATTATGGCAGTACAAATAGCACTAAATGCCTATTTTCACAAATCTGAATTTCTCAGTAAAGCGATTCAGTGTCTTGAGCACTGGGTGCATCTAAGTTTGGCCTCTGGCTATCAATTCACAAACCAACGATCTCCTATTTATCTTTTGTCATACTAGCCAATGGACAGCTTAGGGTAGTTCAAATGGCACTACAGTCCTGTGTGTTCAAAACCAATACTTCCACTAATTATCTAATTTAAGGAAAGCAAAACTGTTTTGTAGGCTCTACCAATGATATCTACTAAATCTTTATTGAATGTAATAGAAGCTTAGGCATCCATCTTACATTTAGGCATTTATGTTATAGATAGCTAGTTGTTTAGCTGAATACATAGCTGAACCTTGCCAAAACTCTCTTGGAAGAGATCACCATTTAAATGTTTAAAGAGGCTCTTGGCGGCTCTGAGGACTACAGGATTTCCACAGAACCACAGAATCTGAATCACAAAATTAATTTCTATAATCCATAGGAAAAAAAGTATATATTTATGGGAGGGATTTACGCCACTTTTTCTATTTCTCCAGTGAATTTAAAAATTATGCAGTCAGTATATTTACTGAAAAACAGCTATGCAAGACAATAGTATTTAAATATTTTTAAAAGAACTGATTTACCAGTTTGCATCAAGAACTTAACTATTTTTTTCTAATAGGAGTTTGTCCTTTTATGTAGCACTGGCATCAACATAGTCTGCATTATGCTAGTGCTTCTGTTCTTGCAGATCTACCTCTTTGTGAGCTATTATAACATTTGAAACTGGTGTGACTTAAGTCTTCTGTAATTGGAATATTTGCAAACCTGCCAGTTCCTCTTATATGTAGAACAAGCTAGTCTCAATCGCAAGAGTAAGAGCAAAATCATCCATGGCAGAAATTACATGAAATGAGCTGCATCTGACTGGTAGCAATTAAAGAAAAAGGCATAATATGTGCAGTAGAATTGTGTTTCTCATTTAATATTGAGAAAGGTTTAAAGGATTTTAAAACAATTTTTCTTTACATCATAACAAATTAGTTTTTTTTAACTCCTTAGATAATTTTAAATAACTTGCAACACTTGAGGTATTGATATTACAGCTTATGGCACTACAAAAAAACCCCTCTCATTTTCAAACTTCAGTCTTTCAACATATGTATACAAGTGTACTACTTAATGGAATTTTGTAAAAGAAAATTAGCTGAAGTATGTGTTATCCCGAAAAGCTTTTCATAGCTTACATAGTGTGAAGAGTTGCCTTACAATCAATGAAATCTGTTTTCTGGAACTTAATTGGATCTAGCTAATTCTGGAGCTCTCAAATAGAACAACAGCTGAGAATGTATAGTTCACCCGTTTTCTTAAAAGCAGGAGGATATCTTCTGTGTTTTTGAAATTCATGAACTCGAACAAATGCTTTTCAATAAACCTGTGCATCTAAAATTTCTTACGTCATTATATACTTTATTTTCTCCTACTTACCAATGAAAAGTTATATATTTATTTTTAGCAATCTTATTTAATGATTCTAAAGTATGTATCATGATTTCTAAAGGCAATTTACATTAAAATGTGCATTCGTTACTACACAAATGAAAAAACCGGTATTAAGGACATTCTAGTTCATACATATTAAGGTATTCTTAATATCCATGACACTCTTCTTAGTGCCTTTGACATTCAGACCCTATAGGAGAGAAGAATTAGGGAAAATGCATTTATTGCTGTAAATCAATCCTTTTCTCTACCAGAAATACTTCCTAAAAGATTGCACCATGCTGTTAGATTGCACAGGAACTGATCCATACAGTGAAGTGCCAGGAACTCTCAAACAGACAGCCTTGGTGTGCCAGCAAAATGTCAAATCTCAAGTTGGTGTCAGGAAACTCTCTGAACAGAGCCCTAAAGAGAATAATTTTTTAGCTTTGAATGAGATAGACAGTTGGCTATCCAACAAATGTGAGTGAAGAGATATTCTCTCCCAATAATCTGGAATGAATGGATTTCTCCCTCCCCTATCCCCTACTGTAAAGCTGAATCTTTGAGGAACAAGAGTTATGATACAGCAGAGTAAAATGAACAAAACTTTTCTGATGAACCAATTGAAAATTTAAGGGTTTTTGAGAGAATAATACTGGGTGCCATTTAAGGTGTCAGAGAAAGCTGCATATTTATGTCTAGAAATAAACTGTTCTGCATAACTTGAAGAGAGTTTTAGTCAGAGCTCTATGATTGGCTACTTTAGGCTCTTCTAAAATAAGAGGAATCAGGAAATGTAACCTCATTTTCAAAACAGGTTATCAAATAGTGTCTTGGTGAGCAGAAAAATACAAAGAATATAAAGAAACATTATGAGAACATCAACTCATACACAAAGTTTTAACCTGCATATTTAACACTGGAAGGGGAGGCTAGAATTCCATTATGCTGAGTGTATTGTATGGATACATACCTCTTTTTCAGTTTTTTCCTTTAGAAATCAAAAGGTTGCAGATCTGGAAAAAACGTTCACATTTAGGTTTTTTTCCCACCTATCTTAGGGTCTTCTTGGTGTATATCACTGGAATTATGCATACAGTGAGGATATTAGGTAAATTGTAGGACGTTTTGAGTAGAAGGAATTTTCTAATCTTCATTTGAATAGTTTATAAATTCTGAAAAAGTCATACTGCTCTAAATGAATGAAGTCTCTCATCTGGAGTAGTCACATGCTGGCTGCCATTTTAGTTTGTGTGGTTCAGGTATCAAGTAGGATCAGAAATCAGATTCTCAAGCAATAACTACAAAAGAAGAGTTAAATTTTTCTCAAATGTTTTCAGCATAAGCTGAAGTGAGACAACAGGACATAGAAACTGATTGTATATTAACCTGCTGTGAAACTTGTCTTTGACACATGGAGATATTAAGAAACAATGATTATAACTAGGTTTCAGTGTCAAAGCCGGGAAGTGCCAAACTCCCTCAGTTCCTCTTGCCCCACACCTTCAACTCCAGATAACTTTATTGTCAAAGACTTTTCACAGCATTTATACCACCCTTAAGAAGCAAGGATATCTCACTGTAGTTCAATAGTCAAGCTATTTTTAGGCATAACAAAATAGAGAATGAGGTTTCCATGGAATCCCAGATTTCTTACGTACACACCCATTTTATTACAGAAAGTAGAAAAGCTTCAAAGTCCTACATCATTTACTGCAACTTTAGGGGATTCATTCAGAAGAGATTTGACTGACACTCAGAAAGGTGTGAAAGTACAGTAGTCACATCTTTATTTTCTAAATGAGTACGTCCTAGGGTAACTGAAATAGTCAGAGGAAGGACTAATTGGTTTGGGTTACTTTTGCTTCCAGGTACAGAAAGCGTGAATTTATTTTGGTGATCTTATTGTAGTCCTCGGTAGAAGGCTCACTAGTTCAAAACCCACCACACAACTCAACACAAATCTGACAGCCTTGGCACAGGGAAAATGTACACAACCTGTATTAGAGCAGCAGAGGTGTTGTAAGTCAGGCGTGGAGTGCCTTTTGCAGAGATGTATAGGGATATTAATGCACAGCACCCGTCAGCACTGTGCCTTGAACCAGCTTGTGCTATGAATCTCTCATTTTCGTGAACAGTAAAATCTCCCAAACTTACAAAGAAATATAAATGCAATAAAAATATTTTCCCTAGCCCAAATTCAGTTTATTCCTTATGAATATACATGTGCTTCTTTGTAGCATACTTTTAAAGCAGAACCTGCCAAGAGTTGAGTAAAGGGTAACTAGAACATATACAAGGTCCTTTTAGAAAAAAAAAAAGAAAGACAGACATAAATACGGTTTCTGAAATACAGTCTACTGGTTCTGAAAATATTTGAAGTACTCTTGAGGATCTCCGCTATAAAGTAAAGGGTAAATTTGTTTTACCACCCTCAGGGGCATGTTTTTTTAAGATTATCTGCTAATAAAAAATAATACAAAGAAGTATATAAGAAAAGAAAAATATCTTGTTTTAAATGAATACAAATTCAGAGAGATTTCAGAACTGTATAGATTAAGAACTTTGATATTTATATCATTTTTTCTCCAATTTTTTTCACAAAAACGCCTCACTACTCTAAAGAAAAGCTACCATTATTATTTCCATATTTAGCAATTTAGATTTTTTCTTAAATGTTTCAGCCCCTTTTTTATTCATAAAATACAGCTATTATTCTGATCACCATATAAAGTATTTATCTGATCACAGATAAGCATTAGTATAGTATTAAAACAATAGCACTGGAAATGTAAAAATATCCATGATGCATTTTCTTAACATTAAGTCATTTTAACTTTCTGTTTGCTTATTTCTTTCTTATACTGTTTTCTAATTCTGAACATAAAAACTAGCTTATTCATATTTGCGGACGTAATGTAATGGTTAAAATACATTCTGTGCCTGAGTTTAGCAAAAATCAATAAACCACCTTGTAACTGGAATATGAAATATCAATATGGCACTGGTTTTCTCTACGTTCCTGCCCTATAAGACTCATTAGTATTCTTGTCCTGCATATAGCTTAAAATGTCTTAAAATGCATATTGTTATATTGTTCATATCCACACTCTTGAAATGGGCTCGATAGATAAGGCTTAGTAAGACAAAACAGAAGATTTGTTTGTGCAAAGATTATGTTAAGCTGGCTGGAAGCAGTAGTGAAATCTCAGGAGAAGAAATAAAAGGCAAGCAGGCAATCTGTGTGTCTCTCATCTCCCTGCAATTCCTAGAGGTTACATATAAGAAGATTACGAAACGACGCACAGACACAATTGAAAAGCTTCCTAATGAAAACAAATTTGCCATGTTTGATGGCTTATATATATCATCAGTTTTTGACAGCAACATAATGTGGAAAGACAATTTAATGCAATAAGAAGATTCCACTTTCTAGGCAAATTGTTTGGAATAGTTCTCTTACAAAGAAAGAAGAATTGAAATGACATTGGAATAACCCAATTCCAATACTTCGAAGGATCAGAAAGGCATTAATGGAAGTGATGCTATTCTTTATTTAATTTTCTCAGGGAAATTTCAGAAAACAAAATAGTTTGAATGGATTGGTCAATATATGATATCTGTGGTTACTGCCTGACACCCTTTTTTAGGCAAAACTGATTAGCACATACATCAGACATTTCAGACAGAAAGCTGGAGAAACCATATCCAATCCATCCCTATGCCGAAGCAGCTTTAACTGGCTTAAGTTGCAGAAAACTATTCATGTTGCATTGAACTTCCTTACATTCATCTTTATAGCAGTATTACTTCTCAAAAGTACTTTACAGATCATCTTTTTTAAAATAATAATACATATTAGATACTTGTTTCTGCCCTCTGTAATCTTTATGCCTGACTATTCACATATTCAATATATCTCTTAAAGCGAACATCTTTCCTTAAGCTTGTAATAATTTCCTTCCATTTTACCAGTGCTCACCTTATAGTGGTCAGATTTGAATGCCTTGCATTATTCATAAGCCATTAGTAAATCAGACAAGAGTAGGTCACTTGCTTTATTTATTGTTCATTCATCTTGTGTGTCAAACAGCTTGCACGACCTTCTAGGACAGAATTTGCACCACTTTCACTGACTTCCACTTAAGGTTCACAAAACTTCTACTGGCATTTTGCAGTCTACCCGGGTACATACATACTCAAACAGAACTACTGAAAATAGACATACTTCTGTTAGTAACGTTGTACCAGAATTGCTTTTTTCACACGTAGAGAAAGAATGACATCTAATAACTAGGAGAGCATGAACAACGCTCACAGTT
Organism: Oxyruncus cristatus; assembly: GCA_013399855.1. Classification (NCBI taxonomy): domain Eukaryota; kingdom Metazoa; phylum Chordata; class Aves; order Passeriformes; family Cotingidae; genus Oxyruncus; species Oxyruncus cristatus. Next base: position 1,476,356 of record VXAY01002809.1, read on the forward strand.
GGCACACCTATCAGAATGGTTCAACTGTATGGTTCTGGGATTATTATCTTTTTATTATAAATTTCAAGGATTTTAAAGGGGGAAAAATGAATACAGTACTTACTGAAAAAAAGTTCTGAAGTTGCTTTGAAGCTTATTTAACTTGGGCTGAATTAGTGAAAAATTTTTGCCAAAGGAGAATAAAATATGTAATACTTGTACATAAATAATGCTGGTTGAATGGTCACTTCTTGTCCTGCTGTCCTGTTTTGGAGGGAGTCAGGGTTCACTACTGACTGTACACAAGTGATATCTTTCAGTAGAGCTACTCTTTTATACATGAACCCCGAACTTTCAGCTGAGTCTATGCCAATGATGAGAGACAGTTAAAAGCATTCTCTTTTCTGCTTCAGTGCAAAAGCTGGTAGATGTGGCTGCCAAGCAGCCTACCTTTAATGAGCTAAACAAGCGCTTTGTCAGCTAAATGAGCTAAGGAGCATGAAGACTTTGACTAAATTGTGGTCCACAATCTAGTGCTCACAAGCATGCCAGAGAGTTCTAAGAAATGTTACACTCCCCCACATAACATGAGGTAGTACATGCTGGAAGCAAATGAGATTCAGTGCTCTCTGCTCTGACACCACAGAAGGCAGAAGGGAAGTAACAATGCCCTGCAAACGAAACAAATTCTCAGAGAGGGGTGTAGTTCAGCCACTACCATTGCTGGCAAGAGCAGGGGCTGACAAACTTTCACTCTTGATCGAAGTCTACCTCCTGTCACAAGACAATGTCTCTCAGAGCCATCATCCACCTCCTGTGACTACAAAAAAGAAGAGGTGGAAACTTAGGTGACACTTCCAACTTTGCTATTCTTCCTTTCCAGTGAGTACAGAGGTCCCTGTGACTCAGGCACAGTAAATTATTTGAAACAGCCTCAATAAATGGTCTTCCAATTCAAGCTTTAAAAGCCTTGCAAGCTACTTGTGCATTTATGATATTGAATGACTAATAAACTTGTTTTGAATAAATCTTCTAAAAAGAGAAGAAGGCAAAAAAATTAAGAAATTTCAACTGAGTTGTCTATGGTTTCAAGGAAGTGAAGGGAATTAGGAAAGACCATTCATTTTCTTGTTGTGGATGACAAAAGATGGATTTGAATTCTCTTCTAAATATAGAACTTTGTTTTATTTAAAGTGAAATGAATTTTCTTTATCCAAAGAACTAGAAGATGTCTATCCAAAAATCTCTCTGAACATATACTTTTCTTCATTGAGCTGAAAAATCAGATTTTCCAATAATCATGTGCCAGTAAAGCACTCCTAACTACAAATCTGTTTTCAGGAAAGTCATTTCATATTGGAACAAATAACTGATAGTGCTGAATGAAGAGATCATTGCTTATTTGGCAGAAGAAGAATTCTAAAGAAAGAAAAGTATCTCTTATGAAAACAGTTTTTCTTTATTCCATCTCCTTGTACATATATTTCCTTAACTTCACTATCACATATTAAATTTCTATCCAATTTTTAAAAAAGTGCAATTCTATATTGGGCAACATTAATGTAAGCTTTTAAACTTGCTCCCAGGATATTACCTAATTTTACTGTGAGTTTTCAGACAGATATTAACTCTTCAGAGAGCTTTTCCTTCTTGGCCCAGGCCTACTTTCTCCTTTGGAAAAATTAAGCACATTTTAGCTTGACTGGAAGATGAATCCCAGATTTTTTGTACATGCTGCGGTTTTTTAGTATATCTGTGTGGGCAGGGCACAGATGTGTTTTAAGCTGCCCTTCCAGATCCCATAAAAACAAAATAGTAAGCCCAAGTCTCCTTTGTAGGTCCTTGCATAAGAAAGTGTATTGGGAGCTGTGTGTAGGAGGGGTCTTGAAATGTCTCATTCTTCTTACCTCTGTTGTAGGAAGACACATCTCTAGGAGGATCTGGGCTTCACAGAGCCCTAAGAACTGTCAGAAGCAGAAGAAATGTTATTGTTCGCATCCGGGCAAGGGAGGTCCTTTCTTAACTTCTTAGGTCTTCCTTAACTTTTTCAAAGTGGTCCACCCCTACCCCCAAAAATCTTTTATTTTGGGAACTAAGTTGAAAACAATTATTTTAACTGGAAAGCTTAAAACATTTTGGCTTCCTCTCCTGTCTTTCTGTTCTCACTTCACTTTAGTCCTTATTACAAATTGTACTTCAAATCTTTATGTAAATATATATATATTAATACAAGAAAAATAGTCCTTTCCCATTTCCTCACTTTACAATTGATGAACACTATAAAAACTTATTTGACAAGAGACTTGAAACTCAAGAGTAGAGAGGTTAAGAACAAAAGACTATGCAAGTAACTATGAAATAAGGGTTTCAGTCTGGAATTAAGGAAAAATATTCTTATCATGAGGAGAGACAAACATGGGAACAGCTTTCCTAGAGAGGCTGTACAGTCTCTGCCCTTGTTCGCTAGGAAGTTTGACTGGATGCAACTCTGACTAGTCCAGTTTGATCTGAGAATTAGACCTGATTTTCCCAGGGAGCTGGACTAGAGATGTCCTGAAGTCCCTTCCTTCCTGAATTGTCTTATAAAGACAGGTCTTTTTATGTCTCAGTCTGTTTGCACTTCTACATTAACTGTTGAATTTTGACTAATATTCTATATTATTTTAAAAGAATTTTAGTGTTAGAAATCATTTCATATAAAACAGTATATTTTAATTTTGTGTCCCTTTTTATTTCCCTAATTTCCTTCTAAATGTTATCAATAGGCTTAAGCATGTACACAAGTTTAATTAATATGCTGCTTCTGGGTTTTTTTCCAGATAATTAATGAAGATATTAAAAACTGACTTTGCTTATACTCAACAGAAGTCATAAAAAAATTACCTCTTTTGTACGAGTAACCCAGTGTGCCAATTCCTTACAATAATTGGCATCAAAGTTGCTATAGCTCATTATTAGCTGAATATCAATTAACTTAAAAGATGACTGAGAAATTTATATTAATGTTAACCTAATGCTTCATTTACATTTACAGCTGGTTTTAATTATTTGAACAGTCACAAAAAAATTAAAACCTGCAATCAGTGAGGTTTCACTTTTACAGATGATTTTCTGGGAATTTAATAAACAAAGCAGACATAAATATGATGAATTATTCCTGGGGCTTTGCCTTTGTAATTACCTCCCAACTGCTTTAATTACAGATGCTGATTCATTACAGCAGTTATATATGTGCTTATTAAGCTCTAATAAAATAAAATAAATAACCCCCCCAAAAACCCCAACAAAAACTACAAACAAAACCCCAACCAAAACAAACAAAAAACCCCAAAAAAACCCACAAAACCAAAACCACAAACTCCAAACCTTCCAAAAGCCCTGTTTCTCTCCTCTTTTTTTCTGGTGTCTCAATAGACTGTTTAGACTATGTCACCTGTTGATCATTACTAACGTGATAAGTTGTTCAAAATGTGGCAATTTTACAAGCTTTATTCGCTTTCAATGTTTTACAAGGCAATGTAATGCCTTGCAATAAAATGTAATGGCTTTACACTCAGAAACAAGGGAGAGAATTTGATGTAATACTCAGGAAGTAATCCACAATGTTATGCTTTAAGATATTTGAAGGAAAAAATGGACAGATACTGACATATTGATTTGAGTATGCAAGAATCAGGCACAGCTGTGTTCTCTGATATGAAAAAGAGGCAGACGCACTGGAGGTTGTAGATGAATTTTAAAGAATCAAAGAACAAGGATAGTTCAAGCTGGAAGTGACCTCAGGAGGTCCCTATTCCATGCCTCTGCACAAAGCAAAGTTGGCTATTACAGAATCATAGAACATGCTGGGTTGGAAGGACCCATCAGGATCATAGAGTCCAACTCCTGGCCATGCACAGGACACCCCAAGAATCACACCAGGTGCCTGAGAGCATTGTCCATAAATTTCTTGAACTTCCTCAGTCTTTTTGCTATGACCACTTCCCAGACAGCCTGTTCCAGGGCTTAATCACCCTTTGGGTGAAAAGCCTTTACTTCATACCTAGCCTAAACCTTCCCTGACTCAGCTTCATGGTTACCCATGGCTTTATCTAGTCAAGTAACCTCCAATAAAGGGAAATGCACAACATCTCTGGGCAGCTGGTCCCATTGTTTGACTGACATTTTCATGGGAAAAAGGTCTTTCAATATACTCATCTGTATCTACTTATTATTTCTGATTGTTTTATTATAGAAAAAAACCCCAAACAAACAAAGAAGCTTTGTGCCAGGAAATATTTGTTTACAGTAAAGTTTTCAGAGTTGCAACTGCAGTCAAGGTTTTTACCTGACAGGAGTTTTGGAAGACACAAAAGAAGACAGGTCTTCTTGCCTTCACACTTCCAAAAAAAAATCATTACCTTTGATCTACTTCAACCAAACCTTTTAGAAGGGTAGCCTTTTAGAGGTATTCTGCCCCTAAAAAATTTCACTCAAGTTAAACAATATTACATCTTCCTATGCTCTCCAAACTTTTGGTTCCTTTTTCTTCTAATGAGATTTTTGGTTTCACTTTTTGGGAATGTCTCACTTGCAAACCCTGATAACTAAAGGATTGTAATTTTTAGAGTAGAAGCTTCTTCCGTTCTCATCGTAACAACTCTTCCTTTTTGTGGAATCCTATTTCTCTTTGTATTTTATTCTATTTTACATATTCTTTTTTCTTATATGAAAATATAAATGTTAGAATATATATAGAGATAACTGAATAAATGAGATAACATTCTAAACAGAAAAATATGCAACAGTTTCTACCAGAGTACACGAATATTTCTGTGTCACCTCGAAGAAAGAAAATCCTAGGAAATCATACCTTGTGTACCATGCCTGTATGCCACTGGGAGAAAACAAAAGCTGGTTGAGACCTTGAAGAAATTCCTCTAGTTCTAGAATTCTAGAGCACTGGAATTTAGTGTCTTTTCTTAATGTCTGCAGTTAATGCCTCTTTACTTAAAAAGCCTTACATACATAATATTGACAATAAATTTACAATTACCTTGTTTACATTAGACTAATCGACAGGGTGAGCTAATTATTGAAATGATAAACGAATGAACTGTACCTGAATTTCGTGTCTAGTCTACTGTACTTTAATAGTGAGACTTGTCTTCTCTATAGTAACAGTTTGATGAGAGGACATAGCAGTAGGACAAGAGATTACGAAGTGTAAAAATTGAAAATTTCTTTATATGTAAAGATTGGTATGGGAGATAAATGTTAACCTGAAAACAACTTGAAAATGTAACACTGATACAACTACTGTAAATTTCACACATATAAATCTAGATAAGAATGATTAAAAGTGCCTTTCATATGCTTATAACAAATTTTTACAAAGAGTAAATCAATATTCTAATTTACCAAGAAGCAGCTGGAAGGTTTTCTTTTTTCTTTTCTTTTTTAAGAAGGGGCAACCATTTTAAAAATTCTTAATGAGTTTTTAAATCAAAGTCAACATCATAAGTGGGATGTGTTGTCATTTAATTTCTCTCAGTTGACAGGTTTAAATTTACTTAGTGGTGGAAGTGGTCTCTAAATGAGGTTGTTACCTGTGTAAGTACAGAAGTTGTACTGGACAATGGCTTGTTACATTTAGAGCTGAACTTAGAATTGTCCATACTGTGGACAATTACAGTCAGTTTGTTTTGTTCTTTCAACGTCTTTCTGGAATGCATAAATTAATATTTTTATAGAATGTCTTCAGAAAGGGAAGAATAATATAAATTGCCACACTCTCCCTGTAGAGCCAAAAAAACCCCTCCATGTCTTTACACCTATCAGCTTCTAAAACAATAATTTTGAGTGTAATTTTCTAATTGTTTTGCTTTTCTCTAAGTCTGTAAATCCAGTTAGACAAAAAAAGACTTCATGAACTTCATGTCACACTGCAACCACTAAGAGGATGGACTATTTATATATTGCTTATCTGAAGGAAAAGCATAGTTCTTTCACTCAACATAATTTATCTGGTATATAGCAAATATAGCTTATATAATCACAGATGCCAGTAAATAAACGGTGCATTTGATACTGTGAATACAGTGATACTGAGACAGTTGACCAGTAACGAAATATGACTCCAGTTAACACAGATGGAAAAGATGTTTGGAATTACATCTGTTTTGAATCCTTTACTCCTTTCACTGGGGGGGAGTTACATACTCTGTGTTATGGAACTAAATCTTGACCAATCTGTATAGATTTAGTGTTGCATTGTGACTTTCTTTCACCTCTCTCACTTACAGATGACATGGTTTTTGTGAGAAACATGTTTACCAGATCATATTTTCCAATCTTCTAGCATAGGAAACTGATTTGACTTTAATTCGGATCCCGTGTAACACTTTAAATTTGCAGTCATTGTAACACTGCAGGATCAAATGCCAGTGTTTCTGTGCATTTCTCCAGATGCTGAATGATAGTTTGAAATACTTTGTGAAGCCAGTTACACCTCCTTAATTAAGAACAGATATAGTTAATGTGGAAAGAAAAGTTGTTGCAATTGTTTCTAAATTATAAACCCTATTGAATATCTGCTTGATTTTTTTCTGCGTATATATAATGCAGATACTTTAAAATTTGAAATTGAAAAAATTCCTAACCTTCTAAAAAGCTGTATGAACTTCTGGAGCTAAAGGTTATGCTGTGATGTAGTAAGGAGGTAAAAATAATGCTATATTATGTTGAATAAAAGAATAATTTGTATTTGCCTAATTATTGTCTTCAGGAAATGTGTTTCTTTGAGAGAAAATATAAAACAGACATTTAAAGCTATACAAACAGTGAATTGCTCTCTTTTCTTTTCCCTCATCTTCATTACTGCTATTTGTGATGTGTAACTATGACACTGGAATAGGATCTATAATTTTTCAATATTTGTAGTGAAAACACATTAGCAAAAGTCACCTAGATTTAAGATATAAAAGAATTAGAAGTTGAAAACAAAAAACACAGCCATCTAGGATTCACACCTTGCCTAAAGTTAGTGGGTTTTTGGTTTTTTTTGGGCAAAGGAAAATCCATAATACCTCCCAGGTCTCAGAAACATTTTAACGGTTGGAGACTGAGAGTTTCAAGTGAAAAAAAAAAAAAAGCCTCAAAGAAGTAGAACGCTTTGAAGAGTAATTGAAGCTTTGCTCATTAAGGGCAAAACTGCGAAGACTTGACATTTCATCAAGTTTTCAGCTAGAGTTCCTAAGAAAATAGGCTTGAAAAAGTTGTACAAAGGACTGAGCTTTCTTTTGCAGTGTTACCTTTTGACACAAACCTTAGAGTAAGTCTCTTAATTTTCAAGAAGCAGATAACGTAATTTAGAACCTTTTAGCCACATGTTGATCAAGAAGAGCATAAGCTAACGGAAGTTGAACTGTCATACTCATTATAAACAGATTCTAGGCATTGTCATTGTTCTAAACAGTTTATTGATTTCCCTCTCTAGAAGGGATCTGACTCTTTTGTACAGGTCTACAAAGGACTAAAAGCTGAACCAAACTGCTCCAAAATAGACAGAGTCTCAAACAAAGAAAATGCTGGAGATCTAGCAGTATAAAGGTCATTGAGAAACATCACACTTTTTCTATATTTGTATACATTGCATTTCAGTAAGGACAGCAAAGCCATCTCTGTTCAAATATTTCAGACTGTGAAAATTTACACTGAATCATCAGCCTTAGGGGATTTAGATACAGTTCTCTCTTTGCCACCCCATGTCCCTTTCACAACATCATGATTTATCCGCTTAAATTTATCTATATCCTTTCTGTGAACAACAGCCCACATTTGCAGCCTTTCTCCATTTCCTGTTTTCTCATAGATTATTGTCATTACTTCCCATTGTCTCCTTCTTCTTCCACATATCCTCACTTCCAGGTTTTATATAGTCATTACAGGATGGTGATTAAGAGTCTTTTTTGAATATTGGTCTACAGTTTTTATGCAACCACCAACATCTGTGCTATTAAGATTGCTTGGATTTACTGCTGGTTAAAGATATTTTTCTTACGTGATTAACAAAAAGCAAGTTTTTATAGACTCACTGTTTCCAAGAAGACTCACGTCTTCTATATTTTTTTAAAAAGTCCAAAATGTGTCCTATATGGTGAGGATTAAGGAAACTTCCCTGTCTAGTCATCCAGGATCCACTCTGCCCATCACTCTAGCACCACGTGCACTCGGACCAAGGCCCCTTTGCAGCTACACCTCTCCCATTCACACAGTCAGACCAGGTTTCCTTACCTCGACCCCGGGTTTCCCATAGCAGAGTCCCAGACATCCAGGTCCTTAAAATAATTTAATCTTGGTGCAATTACTAAATAACAAATAACAGCTCGAGCTGGGTGCTTCCGAGGAGGGGCCCTGAACAAAGGAAACCCTGGGCTTTTATACCCTCACAATCTAAGAGTTCGAAAGTTGGGGGGTGGTTGACTCCTGCTATGTCTCTGAGTGTCCTATCACCTGGCCCTTTGTTATGCAAAGACTGTGCAGTTCCCAGCCTCTTGCCTGGGGATCCCACCACCCAGAGCTCACCCTGCAGCTTGCAAACCCAGTACCTCCACTGAATGTATTCCTCAACAGTGAGTATAAAGACTAGTTATGATAAACCACTACTATGTCATTGAAAATACATCAAATTGGGAAAAAAAAGGTTTCTATCTTTATTCAGCTACAATACCCTCACATTGATGATTTACAAATAAAAGTTTCATCAACAGTAAAAAAACGGAGTCCCACAATGCTGTTTTAGCATTTTGAGAGCATATTCAATTGCAGGGGAGATGAATTTATTAAACTGAGATCTCAGTTTTTTTCGAACAAGAAAGTAAGTCAGCTATCCAGCCTGCTCTAAAATAACCCCATTGTTTGAGGGTCTTTATTTTTGCCATGAAGTTGATGATTACCTTTTGGATCATTTGTTGGCACTTTCATGTTATTGGGCACTGAAATTGCTATTTTCAAAATTTAAGGGCAACAACACTGACAGGTTTGACTTATCCAAGAAGAGATAATTCTGTATAGCAGTTTTGAATTTGATGTGTGTGAAACAGATTAAAGAAGAATTCAGACATTTAGACTGTAATCTGAATTCTTTGGTCCTGGAACCTAATGAGAAGGATTTAGAGATAAGTTAGTGTTTCACATTAAAAATTATTTTTTGTGGAAAAAAATCCCAGTTGAGTCTATAATCTCTGTCAGGGAGATATTCTGTTTGGAATATCCCAGTTCTAAGGTAATCACTTGCAGTGTTTCTGTCCTCATTACAACCTTACTGTATAGACCAAAATAACTAGATCCATAAGCTCTGCTTTGAAAGATGTCTCATGAATTGTATGTTAAAAGTCTGATTTGATGAAACTATTGCATATCTTCAGGTGGTCTGCAAAAGCACATCAAACATAAAGATAGGCATTCTCTATTTCTTTAAAATGATACACCTAACCAGCTGTGTGCCTGGACCCTCCAGTGGTTTCAAGAAGGCTGTAGGACACTTTCTCAAGTTAATGTGTTTCTGTGAAAGTGGAAGAACTAATTCAAACAGTGTATAACTTTAAGATATCTTTTTATCTAGGTTCACAAGTCCCAATTAGATGTGTTCCAGATGGCTCTTTCTGTGACATAGCAAAACTGTGCCTAGAATATACCTGTATCCATTAAGTAAAAGCAAAGACCTCTGAGAATACCACTTTCTTGCATTGGGTATTTCACTTCCACTCCATATGCACAGGAATAAAATAACGAAAAGTAAGTTAGAATTACTGTCATCATAGAGCAAGAAGGAACAGATTGAAAACAACCAATCATTTTGGCAGTCATATTAAGAATGTACTATTTTGCTTTGAACCACCCCTAAGTTTACATCTATTCCTTGGCACTGTAATACTCTTTCTCTCTCATTTTTTTCTTCTCCTTCAGTATTACTTTTTGTATTTCAAAGGTACTTCTAACTAGAAATTTCTACTGACTGTATTGAGTTTATGCAGAAAGGTTTTGGTAGTGTAGGACCTACAGGGGTGGCTTTTGTGAGACACTGCTAAAGCTTCCCTTATGTCTGATCAAGCCAATGCCAATCGGCATCAAGGAAGACTCACTGCTGGCCAAGGCTTAGCCCATCAGCAAGTGGTAGCACCTCTGGGCTAAGAGAATGAAGAAGAGAAAAACAGCAGTTAAAGACAGAAATGAGAGAATTGAGGATATGTGAGAGAAAAAGCTCTGCAGACACCAAAAACAAGGAAGAAGGAGGTGATCCTGGTGCCCTGCAGCCTGTGGTGAAGACCATGGTAAGGCTGGTTGTTCCCCGGCAGCCTCTGGAGGTCCATGGTGGAGCAGATACCCATCTACAGTCTGTGGAAGACCCCACACCAGAGCAATTGGATTGCTAAAGGGGACTGTAGCCCATGTTGGAGCACTCTACTGGCCCAATGGAAGAAGGAGCCCACAAGTGGAACAGGCTTCTGGCAAGACTTATGATTCCATGGGTGACCCATGCTGGAGCAGTCAGTTCCTGAAGGACTGCACCCCATAGAAGGGACCCACACTGGAGCAGTTTGTAAAGAACTGCAGCCTGTGGTAATGATTCATGCTGCAGAAGTTCATGAAGGATTGTCTCCTGTTGGAGGGAGCCCTTGTTGGAGCAGGGGAAGATTGTGAAGAGTGTCCCCCCTGAGGAGGAAGGAGCAGAAGACACAACAGGTGATAAACAGACCACAGCCCCCATTCCCTGTCCCCCTGTGCCACTGGGACGGAAGAGATAGAGAACTTAGTAGTAAAGTTGAGCTGGAAAGAAGAAGTGGGGTGGGGGGAAGTGTTTTTTTAGGTTTGTTTTTTTTTCCTCATCACCCTATTCTTATTTGATTAGTAAGAAATTAAATTATTTCCCCAAGTCGAGTCTGTTTTGTCGATGATGGCAATTGCTGAGCTGTGTCTCCCTTATCTTGACTCACAAGCCTTTCATTTTATTTTATCTAATATAAGAGGAGGCTTCTGTATACACCAGGTGCCCACCCTAAGGAGGCTTGGGTGGGCACCTGGTGTCCAGACAGGGTCAACCCTCCACAGTGGTGTTGATTGTTTTACTCAGACTGCCTATTAGAAATACACAATGCTTTTCTAAGACTAACCCTCCCATTATGTTATAGTTTGTCCAGAACACTGAAAGACTAAAACCAATACTTTCTCAACGAAGCCAGAGAATATAAAACATCTTGTTCGCATCTCTCCATATTGAATTATAGTATTATCTGCAAGATGTTTCATAGAGCATTACCTAATTTTTTGTGGTACTTGATAAAATACCTATCTGTTTTTATTTGACTGATTTATATTTTCTAGAATACTAATACGTGGTTAATTACTCATTATAGACCATCTCAAGACTTATATTCAGGGGTTGTCTTTAAACAGTGTAGAAACTCAAAAATTTCAGCGTATTCTCCTACAGACCTCTAGAATTCTGTGTATTCTGTGAGTGCCAGCTGAGTCATTTAAGCAGCAATCCCAGTCCAATAGTAAGCACCATAATGATAGATTTGGTAGTGACAGAAGCTTTTAACACCAGAACATAAATCCCTCAGTCCTGCAATCTTAAGTTCATGCTTGGACCCTTACAGCTGTGCAGAATCTAATAGGCTTCTTCTAGTCACCTCATCTAGCTCTTTGGGGTTTTTTTTGTATAGAAAAGCTTGAGGAGAAGTAGGACCACCTGTAGAACAAAATGGAACAAGATGACAAGATAACCCATTTAATATGTTTCAGAGTATTTTTTGTCTTGCCTACCGGTTTGAGAACAACTGGAATCAAAGGGTTTGACTGATGTCTGCAAAATGTTGAAAGGATATAAAATAAACAATGTGACACCAAGAGAAAAATTGTCTTTCATTAACACTCTTCACTTACAGTTATACATTTTTTCTCAATAATAGTAGATATGATGTAGATACTGTTTAGTGGTCACTAAATGTCAATCAGAAATAATCTTTTAACTTTGTAGTACTCCTGAGGTAGAACATAATTTTTTGACAGATTTTGGGGGTAATATATATATTGTTTTTTCCCATGGGAAATGCTGTATGTACATTATTTGTTTCAGCAGAACAAAAGATGGCTTTATTAGTTTTCCAATAACTGTTGAATAAGCATATTTAAGAGATCCAGAAACAAATGGGATATATGTTCAATGATCTTACTGTAAATCTATGACCTATGTAGAAACCCAACTACTTTATACTACCCCTTTAAGTCTCAAGTATCAAATTGTAATCGATTTACAGTTGATTTAGGAAGAGGAAGAAATACTTACAAAGAGAAGTGCAAATATTGATTAGACCTTGAAGGACCCTCTGAATGATGAAGTTCTACCAGCAAGTCATAACTCATGGAAACATACCTGGCTTAATTTGTTTAGTATATGAAGATCTACTGTATTGCTTGTATGTGTGTGTTTCCACTCAGTTTGGTGAGACCTGGAGTTGGGGGGGCATCGGGTATCACCTGTTTCTGTGTATGTGGGTGAGAGAGAACTAAAACTGTCTGTTAGAGGGGGAGCATCTGGCATCATCTGCAAAGAGGCGAGCTCAAGCTGTTGAAACCATCTGTGAAGAGAGGAGAGATACAGAGAGATAGAGATACAAGCTTTGGAGACCAGCTTAAAGTACCAAAACTGAAAAGCTATGTTCTTAAATAGCAGACCTGCTCCAAATGAGTTCTTAACTGTTGATGCTTTTCGGATGCTGATAGAGAGTGAAGTTTTCCTAGCTGCATAGCCATCCACCCTGCATCACATCAGACATCAGGACACACCCTATGCAGAGTGAACACCATAAGACCACAGAGGTCCGTGCTCTGTAACAGGAAAAAGCCTTTTGACTTTTATTTTTTGTGGTGAAAATGTAGACATGCCCATCACCAAAAACATCCATTTCTGAGTCCTACTCAACCTCCAACCTCTGCTATTGAAACCGGCGCTGGTGATTTCTTTATGTATCCCTTTAAGCAAGGAAACTTACCTCCTCTTTCTTAATAATATTTACACTTGTCTCTTCTAAACCAGTATACTATATTTCTAGATGGATTTGTACAAGTCATTGTGGTGTTCATTGCCTCAAACAGCTAACACAAAACCTCCTTACTGGAGCTCTCATTTTAAGCAACTTCATGTGTAAAACCTTCAACATTTATTCCCACCTCATCTGCAGTTGTACATATACATCGAGGATGAAGATTCCCACTGCCGTGCTGTTTGGAATCCTGGCTTCTGGTTGCCTGTTTGTTGCATTTTTCACACAAACAATGTCATTTTTTCATGTTCGCACTTCTGTGTGGAAACAACTCTAAAAAATCCTCACTTCCACTTTAAATCCTTCCTTCAAGCTTGTCTTTGTGGCAATGATAGAAACCACTTGTCAGTGATTAGACAGCTGGTGTGACCACTGCTTACTGCACTGGTTACAGCTGTCTTACTGCTACTTTTCTGTTTCCTCTCCATCTGTCTTATCCACCTGCTGTCTCTCATTTCAAACATAAATTTAAGCTCCCTGGACAAAACCTCTCAATTTGTTATGGTTGCACAGTGCCTAGCACAGTGTGTCCCTAGCTATATGTTCTCCTTCAATACAAACTATTATGTGATAAGCTGTCTGAGAAAGAGGGATGGTGCAGATTCTGCATCTTAGGGTGGATTTACACCATCTGTTCACTGGTATGGAAGCCTGAGCAATTTAAACACTGCTGGTTGTCTCAGCAAATTACCTGGGAAGTAGGATGAAACAGCACATTTCGAGTTCCAGGCTGTCAGGACTGGACCCTAGCAAAGGCTGAATGGGGATGTCTTTATACAGCAATGAAAAAGGTAAACTTGGGAATATATCTGTTGCAGGAAGGACAAAAATCTATCCTGTAGGTATTATGACAGGCGTAATTATAATTGTACAAGTTACATGATATTAGGCACAATATGGTATACAGTGCAGAGGTGCATACACAATGATTTTACTGTAACCCCATTTGCTTTTCAACTAGCCACAGAACAGGTTGAGTGATAGCACAGAATCTCAAAAAATATAAAGTGGAAATTGTGGAGTTGTGTTTTAGTTTCACCACTCCAAGCTTTTCTTCTGATATTTTGGGCCATTGCTCAATTTTAGAGGTACTTTACGGATTTAATTTAATTACAGATTTTTTATTATTATTACTAACATTAGGAGGATAACTCTTTTTCCAAGAAGACTTTTCTAAATATTCCCAGGTCTAATTCAAATGCTATACAACACCATATCACCATCCTAATTCAAATACAATTCAGTAATTTCTATTTATTGTAGAATGACGTTGTTAAATCTGAACATATGATTCAGAAGGCACTTCTATGATAAGCTCCTTTCTTCCAACATGTGATATTGTGGAAAAACTGACTATATGAGACTAAATTTCTTATACTCATTATCTAAAGGCAAATTCACATGCTCAAATTTAGAGAAATTCCATTTACCTGTTCATAAATTTGCAGCTATGTAAGCATGGAAACATCATGCTTTAAAGAATTATTTGAGTGCTTGATACTTGTTTTCAACATCTACAGCTTGCATACAGACGAAATAGGCTGGAATAACATAGGGCTGCGAATCTGAGGTACAAAACCTAAACTGTCAGTATCTGCACAGATTGTCTTATCCCACTCTATGGATGTCTCACAAAAGCTTAAGTTCATTTATTTTATATCAAAAATTTCCCAGATCCTGTCCCTCACAGTTTGCTTGATAAACTTCAGATGTGTGTAATACAATGACAGATCTCGCAGAGACAATATGAATGAGTGGAAACTCATTAAGATTTAAAATTGCAATATTATTTTCTGTGTTTTTATTCCCGGTTTCTGTGTTATTTTTTCTGAACCAATAACTTTATTTACATGGTGATGGAAAAAAAGGTAAGGTAAGAATCCTCCCCCGAAGTATCAGTGAAAAGCAATCAGGTACAACAATATACAAAAACCATAGAACAACTTGAATTTCAACCAAGTGAGCATGCATAAACCCTCCTCTCTCCACAAAAAAACACCCAGGACAAAAGCTTCAGAAGTTCTTATATTTTGGCTATAAACATTTCTTGGCATCTGCTCCCAGGACCACTTCCCGAATAGGAAAGTATCCTAGCAGTATTCAGATTCCCTTACTTGCTTTCCTCCTCCTCCTCCCTCACCCTCCATCACCACCCTCTCCCCCCGTTGCCTTCCATGCAAAAAAATCATACACAACAGGCTGCAGTGAAGCAGTGAAGTGATCCAAGAGATTGTCTGATCTGGTTGATTAGGAAACTGCAACCCACAGGCACTCTGCAGCTTGCCCCAGCAGGTAACGGTAAATTGGTACGCCGGGGATTAAGTCTTTTAGGCTTAAATGGAGAAAGGCAAAACAAGAACCACAGGCACAAAACTGATTTGCAAATTCACAAGAGAATCGAGAAATATTTTAAGGCAGCTTTTTCTTTTTTTAAACACTGAGGGATTTGCTATTAGAAGGAATGAAATAATAAATTATTTTAGTTGACCTGAGACGCTTTTACCATGCATATATTTTGGTCAGATGGAAGGCATTGAGATAAATGCGAGATTATTTTGATTAAATTACTCAGTATAGTGTTCTGGTTTAACCCCAGGCAGAAACTCAGCTCCACAAAACCACTTTCTCACTGCCCACTTGGTGGGATGGGGGTGAGAATGGGGAAGGTAGAAGTGAGAGACCTTGCGGGTTGAGATAGAGACCTGATAGAGACAGTTTAACAGGTAAAGCAAAAGCCACACATGGAAGCAAAGTAAAACAAATAATTCATTCTCCCCTTCACATTTGTCAGCCATCTCGTGTAACGGTGACTTGGGGTGTCAAATATCATCACTATGAGGGTCCCCCTCTTTCCTTCTTCTTCCCCAGCTTTATATGCTGAACATGGTGCCATGTGGTGTGGGATATCTGTTGGGTCAGTTGGGGTCACCTGTCCCAGCTGTGTCCCCTCCAAACTCCTTGTGCACTCCCAGCCCTTCAATTGGTGGGATGGGATGAGAAGTGGTAAAGACCTTGACTTTGTGTAAGCGCTGCTCAGCAAAAGTGAAAACATCCTAATGTTATCAGCCCCATAACAGCTACTGCGAAGAAAATTAACTCTACTCCGTCCAAAACTAGCACATGTAGTATGATACAAAATTGATTATATCTTCTGATATTAGATGTGTGTTAGAAGTGTCACCATCAGGTCAAAGGAGATGATTCTCCTCCTGTATACTTTTCTCTGAGGACCCTACCTGGAACACTGTTTAAGGTCCAGAGGCCTCGTCATAAGAAAGATGTGGACCTCCTTGAAGGTCCTCGGAGGAGGGCTGTGGAGAAGATTGGAGACCTGGAGCACCTCTACAATGAAGACAGTCTGAGAGAGTTCTGTTATTCAGCCTGGAGAACAGAAGGCACTGAGGAGACATCATTGTGAACTTCCATACTTAAAAGGAGACAACAGGAAAGGTGAGAAGGGACCATTTATCAAGGAATGTTGTGATGGGACCAGGGCAGTGGCTTTAAACTGAAAGATTTAGACTAGATGTCAGGAAGAAATTCTTTACTGGGAGGGTGGTGAGGCACTGAACAGGCTGCTCACAGAAGCTGTGGATTCCCCATCCCTTGAAATGTTGAGGCACTGAACAACCTGGTCATCCCTGATCATGGCAGTGGGGTTGGAAATAGATGATACTCGAGGTCCCTTCCAACCCAAGCCACTCTATTTAGTCTATCTGAGTATTAAAGTATGGAGTATTTAAGGTTATTAATTAATACTATTGAGAATTAAAGGTTTAGATCATCCCCTGCCAAAACAAATTTTTTCTGTGTTTGCTTGAGATTTCCTAATGTCGATGACTTTCCTGGGGAATAATTTGCTGGTCTTAGTCACTTTTCAGTTCAGAACCTTAAACAAATCTGAGCATGTACAGAAGTTTCTCTCCCTCTCTGCTTCCCTTATATCCTTTAAGAAAGCATGCATTCCTTTCTGACATTTAAGGATACTGGCACAGAAAGTTAATTTCCCTGAAATGGAGGGGAATTTGCACTACAGGATAATTACATAAGTTAAATTTGCATAAACTTTCTCAAAAATAAAACACACTATTTTCCCATCAACATAAGCAAATGTTCTAAACACCTCAAATATTCAGGTTCACAGTATTTTACCTGTACCCTACTGGTAAGGGCACTAATATTTATCTCTATATTACTAATACCACTAATAAATATCTATTTAGATTTAGCATAAATATTATATTTATTCTAACTTTTGTGACTGCTAACTTTACTCGGGCAGTGGTCAAAACTCTGTAATAACAACCATTATCACCCACAATGCAGGTGCCAAGCAGTGACAGCCAATAACAACTACTTTAATTTTTGTAATTATTCATATTTCTACTTTTCAAGTAACAGAGTTTCCTTTTTTTTAATGTTCTTAATAAGAAAGATTTTTAAAAAGCCTGTAGTGTTACTGATTAATCTACTCTTCTTTTGTTTTCTGTATGCTCTGCACCAACACCCTTAATTTCTCTTTTTTTAACAGTTATCAAAAAAAACCTAATTTAGCAATGGTTCTGAGTGCTCTTTGTTTCTGATTTGGGGCTATTTCATTACTTGTCATTAACTCGCGAAATTAATGTAGGTGGAAAGCATTAATTCTAATTTTTTTTTGCAGTCTTCTTGTGATAGCCTATTGTATGGCACATTAATTAGATATAGGCTAACTTGATCCAGGAGATTTTAGTTCTCAGGAATCTAATGTCGGGAAGAAATAGTCTGGCACTGGGCTTCCCATGAGCAAGCTGGTGGTTCTATATTTAGATACAGTCATTGGCTTCAGTAAACAGTGCAGATTTCAAGGAGTTTACAAAATTCAGAAAGCTCTTCCTAGTCTTCCTGTGGTAACAAAACCAGGAACCAGAGCATAGTACTTTCCTTCCAACACACGGTTGGTCTGATTGTATCTTAATCCAAGATCTCTCACCAAATACTATTGTACAGTTTTGAGCTGGACACTAATAAGCAGTTGAGCCTGTGTTTTAGTGGGCAGTTCATTATGGGATTTGATCATAGACCAGTATGAAAATATCGCAATGATCAAAAAGTCTGTGCATTCCTTTCCAAGGAACTTTCAACTGTGGTATCAAGAATGATGGATGAAACAGTATCGTCCGATTTCACTGCTAATTTTCTTTCCAGGTACAAGGTGTTTAGAAAAATAATTCATGTTTCAGTAATTTCAGGCGTTTTTGTTGGACTTCTGACGTAAAAGCCTTCTATACTCTGTAGATATACAAAAATGAGAAGTAACTAAAGTTTGTGGTTTGTTGTTATTTTAGATTTTTTTCTTAATATTTTCATATTTCTCATTTTTCAATCAGGTCTACCCTTCAGTCACAAGTGAACTATCCCCTTCTCCAGGGAAAAAAAAAAAGATAGTGAAAAACCCCAAGAGAACAGCACTGAAAATCAGGATCATTAAAGGAAGTTTCCTTCTGAAACTGGACTCCTTCAAATTACATTTATATCTTTATGTCATTGAAACCACTGTCTTTTATTTACTGAATTTATATAATTTGGTGCCTAGCACAGACTTTTTTTTCTTTTTTTAGTCTATCTTCTCATTCTTTTGATTTATTTATTTTAGCTAAATATTAAGCTACTATTCCCCTGAACCCATGGCTGGATTATGTGGAAACCCTCAAAATGTGAAATCAGTGGAATGACGACATCTGAGATCCGATGTCTAATGTGAGAAAGAAGTTTCTGACTAAAGAAGGCAGTCCACTAAAATTTCAATCTATCACTTACTTCTCTGCCTGATTATCAGAAGGACACCTGGATTCGTTTTGTATTGTTTTTCTAGTTAAAAATGAAAGAAAATAGAAAGAGGAAGAAAAAAGAAGCCCAAAGGGAAAAGAAAAAAAAGGAAAAAGAAAATACCCCCCGCCCCCCTGCCATGAAAAGGAAAATGAAAAAAATATAAAAAATTACATTAATTTCATTCAGTAAATTCATAGATGTGCCCTCACTCTGCAAGCAGTCCTTCAGCTAACTATAAAAGGGCTTTGATCATATAAATTAGGAAGAGAAGGAGGTTAGTCATACAATTTTCTTGTCTTAGGTTCACTGCACACATATAGTTTTAATTATATGAGTTTTGCAAAGAGGATTACAGATTTGCAGAAGAGGAATGAGCCTCAAGAATTTTGCCACAGAATGAAAAATTCAAGAATGGCTTCTATTGAGTGGTCATACCCCAAAGATACTCTTTTGCAAGGTGCAACATTCTACCTCAAATATTACTCAAGGAAAGCTATTTGTTTGGTTTGCATTCAAAAATATATAGATAATGAGAGTTAAAATACTCAGAAAATATGTCACAAAAGCTAAGAGCTCTATTTTGGTTTTGTACAGTATTTGAGATTGTTAATTGCTAAAGAGAATTTTATATCAATGTAATTGCTGAAACTGTTATTGATGAGGTTTCTGGTAATCTATATGATTAGTATAGGCAGGTCAACAAACAATTACTGCTGTTCATTACTCTATTATAGTCTCCAATTTTTGTTTGCCTCAAACACTATCATATTTATGAAACTATATTTTAGTGATGTCTAGAACCAAGATTAATTTTCATATTTTCCCCATCTTTTACGTCAATTTTCTCTGAGAAGAGAGTAGAACCATCTTATAGAAAATAAGATACTTGAGGTTTGAAAACACCATTTAAAGACAATATGAACTTTTGCATCTGTACTTGTTTAAGGAGGAGGAAAAATTATTAAGATCTGTAAGGAATCAGCTATCTTTTGGGACTGTAAATTGTTTGCTGCTTGCTTTTAAAAACAACACCCCTGGTAAGCTTGTGTGCTGTTTAAGAAAAGATGTATTTTACAAACAAAACGTATCTTTTGCAGTACTGTAGCAGAAACTGCAGCTCCAGAGGGACATTCTGCCTGAATGTGAGGTTGTTCCAGCCCTCTGATGTAAAGTAAAATTAAAATTACGGTCAGAAAGAGTTCCAGATGAAGAAGCAAAGACAGTTTTTAGCTTTCACAAAGTTACTGCCTTTCAGAAGGTTTCAATGCACGATATCACTGAATGAGAACTGTTACATTTCTTATTCAAACCAATCTTTTAAGATCAGAGCAGCTATCTTATGCCAGTGAAAAACCTTATCTTGACACACCCTGCTACTGTGTACTTTGGTAAACACAAGTTGGTCTCATCATCCTTTATTTTAGCTCACTCTCTCCCGCATAAAGATATGTGTGTTACAATCAGTAATGAGATTGGCCAGTCAGGAATACCTGAGAAGTGCAGGACATATTCTGGAGTGTTTCATGGCAGGGTAGCTCATAAACAGAAGACTAATGGAGTGTTTGAAGGGGGAAGATATGGGAATAAACAAAAAAGACCTTTATTGCCTCTTGGAGATATATTCTAATTCACGGCCCATGTTCTTATAAGCCCAAAGGAAACATGAAAATGTTGGTAGGTAGACCATTTATGGTTATACACAGTAGTAGACAAATCACAGTTCCTTAAATTAAGAAGTAGAAATCTTTTATTAGTGTTTAATGTATCTGTCTGATAGAAGTGAAGTACATTCTTTGTCCTACTATGAAGACAAGTTCATGCTTTCTCAGTTACCTGACATGTTCTGTATATTGATGTACAGTTTGAAGTTTTGATTGAATGAAACAGGATAAGGATCAAAACAGAATTGATGTACAAAAAGCATTCTTGCAGATTTTATTGGAACAAATGCATATTTGTCAATTAACTTAGCCATTAAGCTTCTCACATCTCAGGTTTCATGGGGTCAACTTAGGTAAATTAGAGACTGTGAAAATTTATTTGCAAAGTTTCTAAGATTTTTTTTTTACTTGATTAAAAGCAATTTTACAAACTTCAGTCTAGAAATCTATTAAGAATAAGATACAATCAATGAAGAATCACAGCGAACTACAGATCCTCAGATGCTGAGGATATATACATATATTTGATAAACTCATATCTCTTGTGACAAGTCACCTTTAGAAGAACCAAAATCAAGTATCAGCCATATAATGAAAACAGTTCTATGTTAGGAGAAAAATTAAAGCCAAAGCAACATAAAAATGAGAAAAAGAAGAGAGACGTATCTAAATTGGCATCCCAGATTCCCTTACCTATATCACCTCTTCACTGAAAGTGACCTTTTTTATAATTATATTCTTACAGCTGATTCCAAGTGCAGAGGGTGAAAGGGATGAGAAATGCTTCGTTTGGTGACTATTATGCCTCACCGAAAAGGTACAGCTTCAAGACAGAGATGGCTGACTTTCTATTTTGTAGCAAATGAAGAAGTGGCAGAGTGATAGTAAAGCAGAAGATTTCAAATCTCTGTGAAATCCTGAAACTGTGTCATGACTAGATTAAATGCTACAGACTGCAAATTGCTCTGGGCTGGAAAAGAAAGCATTTTAGTCAAATGATTAACAGAAAGTGTTTCTTATCATTGTACTCCTAGATTTTTGGTCTTCTCTTGCTGCATTGGTACCAAAGGAAAATAAACACAGAGAGAATTCACAGATCATCTGTGATCATCAATTAGACTAATCTGAAGTAAACTTAGTGTTGTTTATTTTAAATGTTTGTGTGAATAACCATAGTTAACAAAGAGGAAAGAAACTAAGTTAAAGAAAAGTTTTTTACTTATCAGTGTCAACCTCAACAGAAGTCAGAAAACAAGTCAGAAACATTCCCTTGTTTTTAACTGGGGGGGATGGAAGGGGGAGACAAGAGTGTTACTTCTGGAAATTTTCCAATTTATTGTCATGAACATCTTCCCAAATTTTTCTAATATCAATGTAGTAGAAGAAATATAACTCAAGCAAAAGAAGAAGAAGGTGTAAATAATAAAAAAAAAAAAGGTAAGGGAGGGGGAATATGATTACCTCGGAGAATTAATTTTATTATTTCCCAGTAGATAATCAAATCTGAAAATTTTAGATAGATCATTCTTCAAGAAGAGAAGTTTATGAAAAACTTGTTTGTTTCCCATTTCAATGGGAATCCAATGATTATTTTAATTACAAATTTTATCTGCTAAAATGACTGCTATGTCACCACACCTTCATACCATGGCTGTCTTATATCAAAATTCTTAAATAGAGTGTACATGAATGTCCATTTCTTGGAACAACGTCACTATGTTCTGAATCAAAAAAAACACAAAACCAACCAATCAAAAAGGATCCTCACAACAAACACTAGCTAATCATTCTTTATAATAGGTGAATAAAGCTAAAACTCCTCTATATCACTTTATCTTTAAACTGTCTTCACACTGTGATATTAGGGCTTCAACTTTTCCTGTAGGAATGCTTTCTCCTTTTTATTTTCCAGATAAATTCACTTTCTCCAATTCAGATTAGGGAAAAGAAAAGACAGAGATAGAAAAGTATAATTGACTTAATTTAGTTTAATTAACTGCAAGAGAATGGAGACAATTAGTTAATGCATCTTAATGAATTGAATTATGAAATGCATCTCTCCCAACGGGGGAAAATGATCCCTGTAATGGGAAAAGTGGATACGAAAAAAAAAAATTAAACAGCAGATTGCCTTTTCTCCATATTAGGTTGACCAATCCAAAGCAACTAGAATACTACAAATGCATCACGTACTCTGTGGTGGCATTCAATGTCTTGCAGGTGAAGCCTGGAAATGCTAGGTAAAGTCAACACCCTAAAATTACCAAATGAGGATAAATTTCTGATTTCAGGAAGTTATTGTCAGTCTTAATTCAGCTTTTCAGTTATATTAGTCAGTAATTCTGGGCATGTGGGTTTCAGAACCTAAGTGAAATAGAGAAAGAAACATGTATTAAAAACAAACACACAAACAAAGAAACCTTATCCAACTCCATTTAGGGTAAATTAACACTATAAAAAGCCAAGCCAATTTATATATCACAATAATGGAATAAAAGTACACACATTAATTGCATTAAACCTGATTGTTTATCCATGCTATTGAAAAATGAGAGCCTTGTCAAAGTGAGCAACTATATTACTTAAAATTAACTTAATTTTGATTTTTTGCTTTTTCCGAGAAAAGCAATTTGAAATGTTTTAGGCACTATAAAATACATTAAAAGCTACTTTATTAACTGAAAAATTCCTACCTTTTTGAGTATATAAATCATTTTTTGGGAAAAAATCAGTAAACTTTTGTAACTGCCTTGTATTTTAAGTTTTGTCCTTTTTCAGAATTGCTCTTTGCTGTGTAACCCTGGTGAACAGAAGAAAAATACCTGGCTATGTTAGTATAGTATTGTACATTTATTTTCTTCTAATATTTAATGTATTTTATTAATTTAATACAACAGAAAGGTAAGTTCACGGAATTCCTTTACTAAGGCAGTGCCAACTGGAATACTGGAAAAAATACAAATATTGCATCAACTCACAGTAAGTATTAAATCTAATTGTTACTGCTAGCTAATAGCATTCATTTTACTGCAAGCATTTTTCTCTAGCTTTTTAAGCTGCTATTCAGGAGCTCTGGTAGCATATGGCTTGATGGTGGAGGTGCACGAAATGAAAGCATGATGAGGAAACCAAAAGAGGCAGTTTCGGCAAATACAGTGGTTTATTACCTTTGAAGCAGGAAACTGTTACAAATCTCTGGTATAGAGGGTCAAAGTAGAATCTTTTAGGAAATTTAAGGCTCAGTAAAGATAACATTTGAGTGAGCTGAAGAGAAGGGAAAGGAAGAGAAGGGAAGGGAAAATTAAGTTATACTTGAAGAAAACATACTTGCCAGTCTACTTGCTGCTTAAAAAAAGAAGAACTGCTTTACTATTACTTGTGCTCTTTTGCTATGGAATATAGAAAACACTTTTAATATAATTTCACTGACATATCATAGGTAGAAACATGCAAAATTAATCATAAAATATTTTCGGCGTTGTTTCCACCTCTTTTTATGTTCCCATGACATTCATTGAAAAATTTATCATGCTACGTAACTATCAGGATGAAACTTAAAATCCATTTCGTTCAAGTGACTGTCTCATTGGTATCAGCTGAAGAGAGAAGTGTCAGTCTACATAGACAGTGCTTGAGGGGTTGCATTGCAGCACCCACCACAGAACAAAACCTGTGTGATCTTCTTATCAATGCCCTTCTAGACAACCTTCTGCTTGCTATTAATTTATCAGATGTAAAATGAGCCTACAGCTACATTCAGAGAGTTTTCTGCCTTTATGCATGAGATTAATTTCATACAGAGGGCTAAAAATCAACAGTGTGAGGTTTGTGGAAATGGACTCAAAATATTTCCAAAAGAATTTACAAAACTTTGATGAAGTATGTTACACTAGGAGTTAGCTAGATGGTGCTAAAAGCTACTTATGCATTGCTTAAGCTAACGTGACCAGAGACAACAGTATTTTAGGTCAGAGGTGTGAATAAACTGGATTGTTTTATTTGATTGGAATTTTAATGGTTGATGTTGATGGGGGACAGTAGAATAGCTTAAGTAAAACAAAATAGCTTCAGTGTTCAAAAAAGTGGAGAACTACAGCACTAGGAGAATCAGTGCTTTGCATAGATTTTGTCATCTGAGCAATGAAAGACCTGAGCAACTCTTGAGATTTCAGAGAAGATGTCTAAAATAGTAGCTAGGAGGAGATAACTAGTTTCAAGATGTCGATTGCATAAATCTAATTTTGGTACTTAGGCATACAGTTCATAATCAACTTTCTATCAAAAAAGGATGTACAGGGAATAATGAAATTATTAAAAAAAATCATCCTGACAGTCAAAGCCAGTGTGTCTTGTACGGGATTGACATGGTTGACACAACACAAGGAAAGATTGTTCAAAAAATTTGGTAATATAATGTTTCCTCAGGTCAAACAGAAGTAAGTGGATGAAACAAATCAAAGGAAAATTAGATATAAAATAGCTATTTAAAATAAACAAAAAAGAAGATTCTACTTACCTTTTAGTAATTGCACACAGCTGCCATAGCATAGCTGTATATTTATATGTGCATATGCATGGCAACAGTGATAGAAACAGGACTATTGACACAGTAACATGCTTTGAATGGCAAGCACTAAACACCTTGTGGTATGATTTCATCCTAGTCAGCACCTTCCTCTTTGAAGGAGAAGAGCATGCCTCAGCTACCTATTCCTTTGCAGAACTCTGTTTCTGTACAGGAGTAACCTCCACTATTACAGGTGCCAGCAGCAGCAGCAGCAGCAGCCAGTAAATGTTGTGCTAGCATTATCACTTAAATATTCTGCTCAGGATGCTTTAGTCTTAAGCTAGTCAGACTTCCCGAGCAGAACAGAGTAAAAATCAATCACTACTACACTAAGTAGTGTACTGCAGGTGGAACTGGTTGGAAATTTCCTGCCATAATGTCTTACAACAGAAAAAAATAAAATTATGATAGGGAAAATTGTGCATGAAATCTATATGATAGAAGAAAATGAGAGTATGAACTTATACCCCTTAGGAAAAATTGAAACAGTTTAGGCAGAGATAATTCATTTCCAATCTCTTCTCTGCCTCAGAAAAGAGAGGTGATTTGGTTCAAGCCAAAATGTTCACTTGGCATGGTCCTGATTACAAGAGAGGTTAGGATTAGATCTGCTCTAAACCCTCTGCTCACAGGAGCTGTAACTGTTTCTTATGTGCCCTTACAGAGAGTTAAGCTGTTGCTGCTGGAAGAGTAAGTAGGAAAGAGTGGAGCAGGCCATACCTTACCGACAACAGCACTATTTTTTTGTAATGGATCGAAAAAGAGGATGGATTTTGGCCCTTTGAGTAGTATTTCTTGTTAATAAGTTCATGCCCTGTTCAGTAGGCGATGTGTAATTCAATGCGCACAGTTTTCTGATCACCAGCTATATTATGGAGGCTTAGGTATGATTTAAATTAATATTTTTCCTCACTATACTTTTTACTAATGCAAGAAAAAGTTATATAAATAAATGTTTTGCAATAAAAGTCAGCAGATAAAAATTCCTGATTAGGGTTTGGTTTTTTTTCATACAGGAGGTGCAGAAAAGAGTAATTTTCAATTTTAAATCCATCTTGCTCACACGCGTTCTCTCCTTTGTTTGCTTTTTTTTTTCTTTTTTTTCTCTTTTCTTTCAAGAGTAAAGGAGGCGAAAGGTACACTATCCTTTGAAACTGAAAGTTACATACATTCCATTTAGTGGTCACCTTTCATACGTGTGCAAACACTTTGTCCAAAAGATAAAGCTTTTTATTTAGTGAAATAAGAATTGGGAGTCTGTTCATTAGATTTTGGTGTTATATTACCAAACTTCAAACATCAGTTGATACCAGTATCATCATTTATTACCAGTATATTTGATGCAGTTGTGATGCAGTTTTAATGCAGTTTGGAAAAAAGAGGTGAATATAGTGACTATATATATATACTGATGTCATAGTTAGAAAGACTCTAATATTCATTTGAAGATCAGTACTTTCTTCCTTAATTTTTTGCAAATGTCAGCAGTATTGAGCAGGAAACTGTTGAAATGGATTTCAGCTTGATGATGTTTATGTGCAAGGAAGTTCTAGTCATGATGAGAAGTTTCACCATGGCATGGTGTTACAACACTACAAGATTTACTTCAAAGCTGAGGTCATTCCTATTGCTGTTTCCCTCCAAGGAACTCATATTGCTCATTTCCGGAGCTTCAGCAAAGAGACCTCCCACTACTGAGGGGAAACCAGGAATACATGAGACATTGAAGGAAACGTTTCAAGTATCATCACTTGCACTGTGGAAGTGTTTCCTACTTTTTAACTTCTTTTTCACAACACAGTTATAGCCGAGAACACATCATCATGACAACTCCTAGGCTGTCACTTCTGCAATTCAAGTTATGCAAGTGAAACTGTCTATGCAGTTATATTTTCCCTTACTAATCAAAAGGTGGATAGAAGAGTTCCTTTCTTCTGAACCTTTAATGTTTCTAGGAAAGTAAAAGCATCAGGATTCTTTTCCCCATTTACCACTAAACAAGAATAGACAATTGCTTAGCAGCAAGAGCCTTAAGTGTTATACTTTCAAGCCAAAAAACGCATTTTTGACCAGTAAAGATTTGGAACCTCAGTCACACAATCTGCACTTCATTACACTCATAGTCAGAGTGATACTTGACCAATAATTCTGATTTTTTTTCAAAGAAACTCTATGTCTCGTCAGGTAATTTCTAAGCTTCCTCAATAGGAGTTTAAACTACAGTAATTCTCATGAAGTTTAGAGAACCTAATCAACATTCACATTTGGTATGACAGCCCATGAGCAATTAATTTTATTTTTCTGATATGGAACACTGACAAGGATATCAGCTCTTCTCAATTTCTGGCTGCATGAGTGTGTTTAACTGCTTAGTTCAGTCAGTAGGTTTAGTCTAGTGATGGTAACACGTATTTCAGCAGAGGGATTTGTATTTCTCTAATGAGTTGTGCAACTTGCTCTACTCATGAAATTAGACTGCTACCTATGCCTGAGAGAATTCATTTGAAGTTGGTTTGATTATGTCTAGACTGAACCATAGCCAGTGAAGCATAAAATGATTTCAGAGAAAGTTTTGACTTAAAAGCTTTCTGGTAAAAATATTTTCACAGTCAAGTTACTTGACCGTGAAGTAATTGCTGTACCAAGAAAGAGTCCCTATCCTAGTCACATCAGCATTGTGAAGCCTATCACATTATCCTGGAACCTGCGTACCTGTCTGACTGTTTATCAAAAGGGTGAAATAGGAGAAAGCACCTTCTATGGTGACTGCTGGAAAACAAAACAAAAAAAAAAGAGGTGAGGATTCTGGGTGTTACCAGGTTAGTTAGAAGTTTTGAGGCATGAGAATGCTATTCCTGTTTGGGAAAGAATATGTGGCACCAGAATAAAGGGTGGATCGTGTGTCTGATTTTCTGAAGTTTCTGATCCAAGTATGAGAAAGCCTATTGTTTCTCTATGGATTTTCTAGACAGAAAAAATGCTCTTCTAGAGAGCATTAGTCTTACTTGCCCTGAACATTCAAGATGATTTTCACATTTGCTTCAAAAGAAGACAGAATTTTTGAGTATATGGCAATTTGTTATTACTATGTAGTAGTTCAGACCATGATACCAGGTGCCTGGGTAACAAGCCCTATGAGTGTTTTAAGTGGTGAAGAACAGAATGAGGCCATTAAAATTTAGCTGCACACACCCTGTGCGTGTGGCCAAGGAACCAGAAATGTCTCAACGACAGCTGTTGCACCAGACACCACTGCTGTTCATATGGTAATAGAGCTAAGTTTAGAAATTCCTGTATTGAAACTGTTTCCAAGAAAAGATTCCTGAGAGAATGGGTTCACTATCTCAGTAGCTGAGGTGTTTCACAGAGAAAAAAAATCACTTTTATCTCAGCAGGGGGATGAAAAGTCATCAGCAACTTGAGAGTTTCCATGGACGTACAAATGTTCTATAATTCAGGAGACACCTTTAGGTAACTTTTCAGGTTTCAAGAAACATCTATTTCTTTCTGCAAGAATTAGGCCTCATGGCTTTATGCATCTGTATGAGTAAACAAAACAAACAAAAAATAAACCAAACCAAACCAAACCAAAATGTGCTAAGGTATATCTGACAATCAGGCAAGTCTCAAGATTTCAGTTACAATGTGTTAGTGTTTTTATAATCCCCTAACTGAGAAATCAAAGGATGACAATCACCATTTTTTTTTTATCCCAAAATACTTTGCACAGTAAATTGAGGAGATTATCTCACTCAGTGTGTCAGGAATCTGCCTTGCTAAGTTTTATCAGTTTCAAATTTCTGCAGATGCTGATGGAAAAATAAAAACACCTGACATTTGGCACTAGATTCCAGGAAGTAGCTCAATTGTCTCATCTTGGAAGAAAGATTTTGCTGTTAATTTTAAGCAATATACCATCTGCAGAGCCACCTATTTATTATTCTCTCAACGTCAGAGCTACACAAGGTCAAATCTCAAGAAAATTTTTCAACAAAACAAAAACATTTTATTTACTTACAGTTTCTGCAATTAATCTGTTTATTTGGATCATTTCACTTGTCTTTGTCCTCATTTTGTCAGAACAAAACATTCTGACACACAGAGAGTATGTTTGAGATATACCTGAAGTCATGGACTTAGTTAAGGGTTAGTGGCTATATACTTGTTCTGTTCTTAGGGTGCAGAGATAAGCATGTACTCAACATTCGGTTTCTAGGTGATTCCGAGCTTATTCTTTTCTGAAGAAACATTTCTACCGCCAAAGTATTAAAACACACAAGGAATAAGTGAGACAGGAATATGCCAAACAGAAGAGGAAAATCAGCTCTTATTTGTGAATATGATTATGCACATTAAACTTTTATATTGTACTAGAAATGAATGAGAAAGGAACATTATACAACCACCACAAAGCTACACAAATGGATTAACTCATTGGACCATTCTTTTGATTATGAGAACAGTAACCAAGGTGGTGTCAGTGCCCAGAGTATTCTGGCAGGCTGTAATGGTCCTGACCAGCTTTTCCTGGGATTGCTTCCAAATCTTTTTGTCTGAGAGTAAACTTACTATTTTCACTTTTAAAAAAGACTTCTTCCTGAATATTCAGATATTAAAAAATCTTTATTATTCTACATGGAGCAAATGGATAATGAACATTTCCTTCAGCTAAAATTGAAGACTCATGATTAAATATGTTAAATAAATGTTTGCTTTTAACAGCTAGGATTAATAAAGTAAAAAATATTTTACATAATAAAATAATAAATAATAATAATAAAAATATTTTAAAATAACTCCCAGTCTGATTGCTGGTTTGTCTTCCTAAAGGTAGGGGCAGTGTAATAGTTAATTGAACTTGTTTAAATACTTTGCTAGATCCTGTGCCGATGTTGTGAGTTTTTAATCAGATTCCTTTTTTGTTTCTTCTCTTTTTTTCCTCCCCTGAGTGTTTATAGGTGTTTATAATTAGCACTTCTGCGCCTGTCTCCTTTTTCTCTTTAATAGTTTGCCAGCTTCAGTGGTCTACATCTCAACAACTGGACCTGTTTACTTCCCAGGGAGAGACAGAAGAAACTGATAGGTGTTGGAAAGAGTCTCCTCTTCTTTTTTTTTGCCTGAGGCAGATAGATTGTAGTACACAAAAAACTTGATAGTGGCAAATACAGAAGAAGTGTTTAAAATTAAAAAGCTCCTCCACATTCACAGCAGAGGATACACATGATTGTTAAAACATACAGGCGTTTATTTTTACAAGGAAAACTGTTCTCTAGGATGGTTTTCATTCAGAGTGCTCTTAAAATATCTAATGAGTAACCAAGACAAATAGTTGACAAATGAATAACCAAGACAAAAACCAACAAGGGAATTAATAGCTCCATATTTTTATTTAGAGAAAATATAGACAGATTACAGTCTTTCTGTTTCATTTTATTTGTCCAAATACTAGAGATAGTGAAAATATGACCAATCCAAAAAAATGAAGGAAAGTAGGAGGAAAGGCTGTCAGACACTCAGGCACCTATACCAGAGAAACTCCTTTCTGCCTCTGATACAGTTTTGAGTCTTCTGAAAAGTTACAGTGGACATATTGTTGCTGAACAAATTCAATTATGGCTTTATTAAAGACCTCTTACAATTCCCCATACTGTGCTATAAAAACATACTATATTTTCTATGTTCCAAAGACATATAATGACACTCTTAAGACCGTATTCCCAATGGTATTTGAAACCTTTAATTTTTACTCATGTACCTATTGTGTCAAGTGTAGAAAATGGAAGATATCTATTGAAACAGAAGCTGTCTCCATAACATATATAAGCAAATGTAAAAGTATTGTAACAATTGAGTTTTCAAATTACCTAGGTTCTAGCTACAATAATTTTATGGTCTCAGCTTGGAAGTGAAAGAGCTCCTCAAAGACCAACTAACAGACATCACACATATTTATTTAATGATTTCTTCTCATAGATATTTCTGAAATAATTTTCTTCTGTCCAGGGAAATTATCTATGATGTACTGTTTGGAATTTTTCTGGAATAACTTTCCCATTTCCAATAAAGACATTTTATTTCAGATATGAACTAATATTATTCCAAAATAATCAGTATATTCAAAATGCTCAGTAATTACTGTGGAGCTAATACTTCATATTCAAGAGAGTTTTACCAGTATTTAGCTACAGGTTTTACAGCTATTGTTTGCAGACAGAGGAAGCTGTTGAAACTAATGCTTTTTGTATTTTTGTTACTCTACCAAACAAGAACCTCCAAAAGGGCCCCAGCTTCTTCTCTAACAGATTTTGTAGATAGGCATCCTTCCTTTGGCCAAAAATTCACTTTTAATTTCTTTTTTTAATGTCTTTATGTTGCATCTATGCAGAACAGCACCTTAACAACAACACACTTTGTTTTTTAAATTCAGTCCTTACTCTGAAGGCTATACTGGAGTCTCCCTTTCTATCTAAGGGAGACTCCTTTCTAATTTTGTTGTTGTTGTTTTGGGTTTGGTTTTTTTTTGTTTTTGTTTTTTTTGTTTGTTTGTTTTGTTTTGTTTTGTTTTGTTTTGTTTTGTTTGTTGTTTGGTTGGTTGTTTTTTTTGTTTTGTTTTTGTTTTGTTTGTGGTTTTTTGTGGGGTTTTTTGTTGGTTTTGTTTTTTGGGTTTTTTTTACCTTTCTAATGTTTTCAGGAGTCAATCTTGACCTCATTGCTTTGATTTAGTAGTTGCCACTACCTCTGTGGCAGTATCTCTACCACAGAATCTCTCTGAGAGGTTGTGGGAAATCATTTCCTCCCCTAACATTATGTGGAATTTTTATAATGATTATGAACTCACTAAAACAATTTTCTTTTCAGTAAGCCAATTTGCAATCCTCGTCACAGAACCTTGCATTTTGTATAAACCACAAATAACCAGTATAAATTCAATCCATTCGTATACTTGGGAAGTATGCACCGGTTCACTAATGCCAGTAATGTAGAAGCATTTTCTGAAATGTGTAGTCCTACAAGCCTCTCACTAGTAGTTTTTACTATTATTTACAAGATGCGGAAGTCTAGATAAGGAATCCTTTGGTTCACATGATACCCAGCCTGAGGAACAGAAATCTATTCTATACTTACATGCCTTAATCTGCCAGCTACAACATATTTCAATGCAAAACCATCTTGAGGTGTAGAAAGGAATTAGAGTTTCTTAGAATTAGAAGAAGAAAAAGGTAAGACGTGACACTACAGGAAAATGCTTTATACTGAGTGGGTAGAATTCCTCAGCTCCTATTCTAACCTTTTTTTTTTTTTCCTTGTTTATATCTCCAAACAATTTCAAATTGATGATATATGTGTCTGAGGTCCCTTAATCTAGTCTCAATAAACTGCCACATTATGAAGTCCCCTGTAATATCTCAAAAAAATATTCCTTCTTTGTGGCATAATATAATGATTTCAGCAGAACAGAACTTTGTGAAAAGTCATCAGAAGCAGCAGAACTTTCTGATCATGCTTGAATTTGGAGTATGGATCCTTTAAATGTTCTCTATTGGTAAAATTTCCATTAAGTATGAATGGAAGAGCATTAAGAAATAGCAGAAAAATATTTAGGTATCCAGAGTATTCAGTTCCTTAAAGTTTATAAGAAAATGAGATGCATTGGGAGGTAATAGCACCATATAATACTTTCTTCAAAACAAAATCCGAAAGTTTTTACTTATTATTCCCATTTTTAAACTAAACTTCATAATCAAAATGCAGCATGTGAAGCTGGATGTTTTAGATATTTCACTTCCAAGAAGACATGGGGTTTTTTTTCCTTTTTCCCCTTTTTTATTTACGTGGGGCACACTAATTTTTAATCTGAATTTTGAAATTGTGCCATCAGTTTACTTAGTGTTGTCTCCTTAACTGAGAACATATTCGTATGCCCACATAAGCATATAACACACAAAGAATCTATTGTAGTGGTGAATTTAGAATGTTGATGACCTCTGGCACAGAGGTGAGTCTCCATACATTCCATGGGCTTTAAAGACAATGACCTATGAAGATTATGGCTATAGTCATTGCTACTTTAGCTTGACAAGTTCATATTTCCAGTTGTACACGATTATTAACAAAAGGATAGGATCAAGTTCTGTTCTTAACTTCATCCTGTATACATTTTGGCTTTTAGTCATTACAAATTCATTTAAATCTTATGCACTATTTTCTGTGAAAAATCTTGTGAATGTCATCACATTATTAACTACTTGTAGTATAAAAATGAATTTTAAATTCACTCAGAGTGAACAAGTGATCTTTATTTCCACCTCAAAATATATTTTGTTATTTTTAACGATTAATTTTTAGTAAAGGCATTTCTCATATAATTTATTTAGCTTCTCACATACTTCAATCGATTGATTTCAGTTTTCTATTTAATTAAATGACACCTTATGTTTATGTCAACATACATCAACGGACTTCATCAAAATTTTTCCGATTTTCAATGGTGTCTCATTTTAAGTTAATGCTTGAGTTTTAAAATAAGGAAACTAATTAGGTCTCCATGAGAAAAAAGATATTAGTTGATTCAACAACTACAGCTTTCAAAAGACAGTAAATATAATCCTAAAATGATGCATCCTATTGGTAAGTTATGCTGACAATATCCCTTGAGAAACAGTTGATAGATGCCAATCTGATTTGCAAAACGTTTTTGTTTAACAGCTCAACATTCTACCTCTTGGAAATTCACATTAATTTGGGCACATCAAATGACTAATTTTGTTTTGTGTTGCAACAATTACTTTTTTTAAAGCTCACCAAAAAATGCTGCTTCAGGCAATTAAAATTTTTTTCAGTAAGTTGTCATAACGCAAAAATATTTTTGCTATCATATATCCCGAGTAATGGGCTCTAGGGGACCCTGTCTGAGCAGAGAGGTTGGAGTAGATGAGCTGCAGCGGTCCCTTTCAAAATTTCCCATTCTGTGATTTTGTGAAATTTTGTACATGGTTTGTGTTGATACATTATTAAAGACAAAGAAAATAAGTGGGTTTTAATTTTGTAAAATAATTGTAGCTTAAGTTTGGATTATTTGACTCCTGGGTTAATATAATCAATGAGGAAAAAAGTGCCATTTTTTAGTTTCTAGTTCCCCTAGAAATAGGCAGTTTCAGAAAAGCATATGGGATGAAAATTACAAGAGAGAAAGCACAAGATAGCAAAGAAGAAAAAAAAAAATCCAACAAAACATGAATGGAGGCACTAAAACAACCTAACTTCTAAAGATTTAGAAAGACTTAAGGCAAAATTTCAGACATAGCTCAGTCAAAAGGATGAACATTTAAAACATGACAATAAAACAGAGATTATTATGATTAAAAATTACAGACCTCATGCTTTAAATTAGTATGTCCAGCCTCATTTTCCCTGCTTTCTTCATGATATCTGGGAAAAAAAGCTGCAAGTGATATTTCCCTTCTTTCTCATTATTTGTTTTGTCTGTTTTCCTCAACTGTGATCTTTTTGGTTTTATTTTTGTTTCATTCCTTCTGCAAACAGAATGTGACTTTTTCTCTACAAAACACCATGTAAAAATGACAACTATACATATGAGCAACAATACTTTTCAGAGGTCCATACTTCTAACATTTTTGCCACAGAACCTAAAGGACCTAAGAGGCCCTTAAAATTCTCCTCCAAAAGTAGAATGCTGATAGCTGAACTTGTTAACTCTAAAATATGTTGTGTGATGAGACAGTTTTCTGAAACAACTTTTCAGTGTCAGTGACCATGAATATTGATCAAAAGATTTTTTTGATGCCTCGCAGCTGTAAGATCCCAGCCCTGGAGCTATGAGCTCAACCAGTTTTACTTTTAAAAAATAAACAAGGCTCTGAAAATTCACCCACTGCATATTTTGAAGAAGCCTCAGTTCTTTAATACCTTGAGACAGCGTAAAGAGAAGATGATGCACATGTTTTCTCAGGAGATACTTTTACTGGTAAATAAGGGAGAAAATAAAAGATCACGGAAAAGGTTTAAAGGGGTAACATAAAACTAAAAAAAAAAGAGTTCCACAAACCTTTGACTTAGCACATGCTAACCTATACAACTTAGCAAAATCTAACCCACCAGTTTTAAATTACCTGAAATTTATTAAGAAAAGAGATTAAGAGAAGAAAAAGGAGTAAAGAGAGAGAAAAGAGATTATAAGAAGATAATAGCTACCACCAGAGGGTTCTGTGAAAGTCCAGCTCTCATGTGGCCACCTGGCAGGTCAAAAGAGAAAGATGGAGGTCCCATGTGCTGTTTTGTTTTTATGTGCTCTGGCCCCTCTGTGGCCACCCCACCCCAGGCAGGACTTCCAGTCTGCTAGCAACTCTGGGGCTCTGGAGCAGGGTAAGGGGTAGTATTCCCACTATGCCAGCCAATTAGAGGCTGGATTAGGGGTTCCAGAGGGTGTGGTGGGGGCCGTACTCCCGGACTGCATTTTGACTGCCAGCTGCTCCCTGGTCACCAGGTAAGGCTGCAGGGGCTACCGTGTGGGATAGACCACTACCTCACCTCCCTGAAATTGAACCTGACCCTTCCCTGCTGCACTCCCTCCCCCCACTTATAAGTAATATTATATTATATTAATTATATTATATTAATTATATTATATTATATTATATTATATTAT
>VXAY01002809.1:1512839-1566662 GCA_013399855.1 Oxyruncus cristatus
TTATATTATATTATATTAATTATATTCCAGTGTCTCACAGCAGCTTTTAAGCATACGTAGCATTCTTATACTACAGTTGATTTTCTTTGCATGGAAAACCAGATGGTTTCTTCACATTTAAGGTAGACTGAGTCCAATCGCAGGAATTAATAGTAGGAAGGAGGGTTTCATTTCCAGCATGATATGGCAATAACTTTAAATGTAATAAAGTTGTTAGAGATTCTCTCCCATAACAGGATATAATGGAAGATGTAATGGGCCAAGTCAGGTGTTAGACAATTACTGTAAATGATACATTGATAGGAATAAGCCTCTGCTCAGTGTCTGCCTTGTGTATCAAAATGAGCAAGAGGGAGATTTCTCCAAGCTGAAGAGAAATACAAAGCTTTCCTAACATAAAAGTGCAATGCCTTGGCTGTGCCACAGTTGTAAGCCACTTGTCAACCCTTTAAAGAAGTTCAAGAATGCTCGAAAACTTTGTGATCATCAAAGCAAAATGCAAGGATTGTGGAGTTATCTTCTCCTGCATTCTAAAACCATGTTATATTGGCAGTAATTGAAAAGGTGTGCATTTTGCCGTACACAACACAATTTGACATCGGGATTGTCCTTATTCATAGTATAAGGATACATTTGAAGTATAAATGGATGAAAAAAAAATCAAACTAAATAAAATCAGCCTGTTAATATATCCCCAATAAATTTGCATAGATTTTCCCATATCACTAACTTAGGTCACAGATTTAATAAAGAAAACCTTTTAACAAGATGGAAGACATTAACCTTTTTTCCCTTTTACCTTGACAGATGAAAATACACTAATCAAGAAACACTGTCCTCTAATCCCTCATACTTGATGCTCTTATTTGCAATACCCACTCTTTCATTAAACTTTACATCTTTTAGTCATACAGATCATTCTTGAACGTCAGCAAATCCTTGACATAAATCATCAGTCTTTGAAGAAGCTCCTTAACGAGGGCACTTTGACTCACTTTTTGAATGTAACAAAGTACAATTATGAATGGCAAGAACTTCTAGTTTTGAAAAAATCAACACTAAATTGGGGGAAGGATAGTTACATTCATCTCTCAACATGACAAAAAGTGCCCCAGAAAGATGCACTTCCCAAAAAAGGCTTTTCCAAAAAGGTGTTTTCCCAATGGTGGAAGAAATGGCTTAAAATATCTTAATGTTCCTTCCAAAGACCACAGATCAAACCACACGCAACTTAAAAACAAAACGCTCCTCTGAAATGTATTATTGAGCTGACACACAAAGCAGTCCTTGGGATTTCATTGGAGAAATCAGACACATGTTTACCTTAGGGGAAAGAAACCCATGTTCTGAATATGTCATATTTACAGAAATTTCTCCCCTTTGATCACAGCTAATCTAGTAAAGGTACGTTGTTAACCTGCTGTGTGGGACAGGATGACCGGATTTAGTGAAGTGTCAATCTGAAAGTAAGAAGAGTGGTGGCTCAAACTACTTAAGTCATCTGTCAGGAAATCAAGATTATATAAAAGAGACTTCTGAAGCATAAAGATGTGGATATTCAAAGGGCCGATTATATCATTATACAGTTGTACCATGGGGTGTGTGACCCAGCTATAAATGTACCTCTTTTTTCAGTATCAGGACAGACACACAAGTTGCTCCATCCCTTGGGATCCCACAAAGAGTGATCTTTTGCAAAATTATACCACTCTAGCAGAGAATTTCATTTCCTGGCAAGAAAGTAAGGAACGCCTAGAAGTACTGTTCTCAACAAAGGGTAAGGCTCTTTTGGACATCTCTTGCAAAAAAGGTCTGTTCCTCTAATTGTACAAAATAAATAGGAACATAAGTTGTTGGGGTTTTTTTTCTGCCTCAGAATACCTCAGAGAGTACAACCCTCTTTTGAGAAACAATAGGACCGTATCAAATGGTTTCAACTGTTTTTCCTCAGTGCATAAGACAAATTCTGGTTGTCAGAAAGCAGTAATTACATTTATAATTATCCCAGTTTGTATGGTAATTCTGTATACATTTTTGTTCTTCAACTTATTAATGGATTTTTCTGTTTTATTTCTAAAAGAGTCTTTTAAGAACTTCTTTGTTTTACAGAAAAACTCAGAACTGATTTGACTTCTTAAAGTATGCATTTCTGTAAATGTGTATGTAGTAAGTGAAAGTTAGAATTTTAATTAGTAAAAAGGCAACAATGATTGTGATGTCTTCAGAAAATACTAATAAATACACAAAACCCCATAAAAAGACAGAAAACCCTTTTGTTCAAATGTTCTTATCACTGTCACTGCATACTAATTATTACAAATAAAAGAATAAAAAATACTGTAGCAGAATTTTTTTACTTACTTTTTTTTAATGGTCCAGTAACTCAGCAGACAGATTTAGTAGAATAAAACTAACCCATGCCAAATACTCTAACTATAGCTGAAGTTTCTGCTCATAACTACCTTAAATAATGTTATAAAAAGGCAGGTGTCAGTTTCTTCTCCAAAGTGACAAGTGATAGGACAAGTGTGATACATGTGGTAGTGCTGGATTAATGGTTGGACTTGACGGTCTTAAATACCTTTTCTAACCTAAATAATTCTATGATTCTGTACAGGAAGTTATGGAAAGCCCTCTAAAATACAATTCATTCAGAACATCAGAGTCAAGCATAACAGGGAGGAGAAAATTAAACCTATATGATATTTTGATTCAAGATGTTTAAAAGTGAAGACCACAAAAACCCACCCTTCTTTTTAATGGATATTAATTCTTAAAGCTTCGAAATATGAACTAACCTTTAACTAACATAATCAGGAAGCTTTCCTTGCGAGTGTGTGCCTTCAGAATGACATCTTTTTCTAAGAAATATTTTCTTCCGAGTCATTTGGGCCTGTTACATGGTTACAGTGAATGGGGTAACATCAGACGGGCAACCTGTCACTAGTGGGGGTCCACAGGGCTCCGTCTGAGGCACTGTGCTCTTCAACATCTTCACAAATGGCTTGAATCCAGGACTGGAAAGGATACTAAGCAAGTTTGCAGATGATAACAAATGGGGAGGAGCTGCTGACTCCCTTGAAGGCAGGGAGGTCCTGAAGAAAGATGTCAACAAGTTAGAAGACTGGGTAACCACCAACCAGATGCAGTTCAGCAAGGGAAAGTGCCAGATTCTGCACCTGGAATGGGGCAACCCTGGATGTTTGTACAGACTGAGGAATGAGAGGCTGGAAAGCAGTGCCATGGAAAGGGACCGGGGGGTCCTGGTTGAAGGCAAGTTGAATATGAGTCAGCAGTGCCCTGGCAGCCAGGAGGGCCAACAGACATCAGACAAAGTATCACCAGCCGGTCGAGGGAGGTGATTGTCCTGCTCTGCTCTGCACTGTGGTGGCCTCACCTTCAACATAAAGTGCAGTTTTTGGCACCACAATATAAGAAAGTAATTAAGCTATTAGAGAGTGTCCAAAGGAGGGCAGTGAAGGTGGTGAAGGGTCTTGAGGGTGATACCTTAGAGTTCTTAAGATTTATAAAAAATATGGATTTTTAGTATGGCTGTATAATTTTCTTTCACTTAGACAGTTATTTTCTCGTAGTTTGTGTCACATTCCTGAGTTTTGGTTTAATATAGCCTTTTCAAGAAGAGCGATTACAGCAAGAACATCCACTTTGGGACATGCACCTGGTCTGGAATAATAAGATATATGCTAGTCAAAGCAAGATAGAGGGCCCAGAACCCTTGGAAGGGCTCTAATGGGGCAGTTCTCAGGGTGGTACCCAGGCCACAAGTGTTTTTCAAGTTGGATGTACNCGATTACAGCAAGAACATCCACTTAGGGACATGCACCTGGTCTGGAATAATAAGATATATGCTAGTCAAAGCAAGATAGAGGGCCCAGAACCCTTGGAAGGGCTCTAATGGGGCAGTTCTCAGGGTGGTACCCAGGCCACAAGTGTTTTTCAAGTTGGATGTACCCACTAGACATGGTAATTAGTTAAAGATATAAAAGTGTGGGAATTCTGTGTGTGGGTGTGCACCTATGTACTGCGTGCACAGGAAAGCTTTCATTAAAGAACTGCTCTCTACCTTATCTATACTAATATTGCTTGGAGAATTTTTCCTTCCATTTTAGGTATTAAGGGGAAGCCATATGAGGAGTGGCTGAGGTCACTTGGTCTGTTCAGCCTGGAGAAGAGGAGGCTGATGGGAGATCTCATTGCAGTCTACAACCTCCTCGTGAGGGGAAGAGGAGGATCAAACACCGATTTCTTCTCTGTGGTGACCAGTGACAGGACCCAACGGAAAAGCCTGAAGTTGTGTCAGGGGAGNTAACCACCAACCAGATGCAGTTCAGCAAGGGAAAGTGCCAGATTCTGCACCTGGAATGGGGCAACCCTGGATGTTTGTACAGACTGAGGAATGAGAGGCTGGAAAGCAGTGCCATGGAAAGGGACCGGGGGGTCCTGGTTGAAGGCAAGTTGAATATGAGTCAGCAGTGCCCTGG
The DNA here is from genome assembly GCA_013399855.1 of Oxyruncus cristatus. NCBI lineage: Eukaryota > Metazoa > Chordata > Aves > Passeriformes > Cotingidae > Oxyruncus > Oxyruncus cristatus. The sequence continues at coordinate 1,517,342 of VXAY01002809.1, forward strand.
CAGCCAGGAGGGCCAACAGACATCAGACAAAGTATCACCAGCCGGTCGAGGGAGGTGATTGTCCTGCTCTGCTCTGCACTGTGGTGGCCTCACCTTCAACATAAAGTGCAGTTTTTGGCACCACAATATAAGAAAGTAATTAAGCTATTAGAGAGTGTCCAAAGGAGGGCAGTGAAGGTGGTGAAGGGTCTTGAGGGTGATACCTTAGAGTTCTTAAGATTTATAAAAAATATGGATTTTTAGTATGGCTGTATAATTTTCTTTCACTTAGACAGTTATTTTCTCGTAGTTTGTGTCACATTCCTGAGTTTTGGTTTAATATAGCCTTTTCAAGAAGAGCGATTACAGCAAGAACATCCACTTTGGGACATGCACCTGGTCTGGAATAATAAGATATATGCTAGTCAAAGCAAGATAGAGGGCCCAGAACCCTTGGAAGGGCTCTAATGGGGCAGTTCTCAGGGTGGTACCCAGGCCACAAGTGTTTTTCAAGTTGGATGTACCCACTAGACATGGTAATTAGTTAAAGATATAAAAGTGTGGGAATTCTGTGTGTGGGTGTGCACCTATGTACTGCGTGCACAGGAAAGCTTTCATTAAAGAACTGCTCTCTACCTTATCTATACTAATATTGCTTGGAGAATTTTTCCTTCCATTTTAGGTATTAAGGGGAAGCCATATGAGGAGTGGCTGAGGTCACTTGGTCTGTTCAGCCTGGAGAAGAGGAGGCTGATGGGAGATCTCATTGCAGTCTACAACCTCCTCGTGAGGGGAAGAGGAGGATCAAACACCGATTTCTTCTCTGTGGTGACCAGTGACAGGACCCAACGGAAAAGCCTGAAGTTGTGTCAGGGGAGGTTTAGGTTAGACATTAGAAAAAGGTTTTTCACCCAGAGGGTGGTTGGGCACTGGAACAGGCTCCCCAGGGCAGTGGTCACAGCACCAAGCCTGTCAGAGTTCAAGAAACATTTGGACAATGCTCTCAGGCACATGGTGTGATTCTTGGGGGTGGTCCTGTCCAGGGCTAAGAGTTTGACTCAATGATCCTTGTGGGTGCCTTACAGCCCAGCATATTCTGTGATTCTGTCTGGATTAGATATGTATCTAATCTAATCCTTAATTGACTCTCCAACAGCCACTTTCATCTGCTGAAATATGGAGGTCCCCATCCCATTCTACACAGGAAGTAAAAATCCCACATATTCAACTTGCTAATTGTTCTTCATTTATAACTACAAGTTTCTGGTTTTTTTCTTTCCAATTGTTTGACTAACAGCAAAGCACAAAGATAGTACTTTGGTAAGAAACTTTTCTCAGAAGTCTTAAATGAATTCTCAGGAGATAAAACATGTGAGAGTTTACTGAAAAAAAAAAAAAAACAACCTAGCTTACTGAAAAATTATTATATTAATTTCTGTTGTATTTCAATTTCCAGGGTTTATTTTTCCCTTAGTTTCCAACACATAAGAGCAAATTTTATTTTTGGAGCTCATGGTGTGAAATTCAGCTAAGTTTAGGTTACAGAAATTTCTCCATTGAGTTGAACTAGAGTTCATTTCTGGAAGCCAAATGAGCCCAGGGAAGTTCACAGAACGAACAGTAAGCTTCTAACAAAGGAAAATGTCTCTGTTTTGCAAGGTAGCCTTCCTCAAATAAGACCTTCAATATAAGTAACAGTCATCTTTGGACCACGGCTTGCAGAAGAGTGGGGGAGGGAATTAAGATCCATCACTGTGATGTAATCAAGTGCATGTCAACACTGGGTGAGAGGAAAGAAGTTCAAGGATGAAGGTCTGACAGCAGATGCAGGAGAAGATTTAAGGAAGAAGAAATAGAAAATACTGAGAGGGTTCAAGACAGAAGAAAAGTCAGTGTAGGGAATAGAATAAGAATAGAGAAACGGAGCTAAAAATGTTAAAAGTTGCCAAATCTTTCTTTCTCTCTGCTCATGTATAATTCTTCAACCCTCTCCATAATGTTTCTCTCTGCCTGATTCTAATTATCGCATTGCCGACAGTTCTTGTTTTCATCCACTTTTAGCAAGTCAACAATATCTTCAAATCCTGTCAGTCTTACCTCCCGCAGTTGTGGTTGCCACATTAAAAGAGAATTGACTGTTGTTGCATTTTGATTAAGTCAAGTCATTCTTACTTTCCAGCGGCCCAGTTTTTCTCTGTAGGGGTATGAAATACATGACACAATATATGATGGAAACTGTGTTAATTGCTTAAGTCCAATTTAAAGTCAGTTCATCAGCTGTCAGGAAGGAGTTGTTTAGGGCCATGATGAGGAAATTCTTTTAAGTCCTAATGGACAATAAAATCAAAGAGACTAAATTTTGTGTACTTTCTCTTTGCTTACTCTAAAAGAAGCATTTTAAAGTATTATTACTTCTAGCTTGTTGCAAGTGGTTTGTTCATATTATTGTATGTAAAAGTGAAATACAGGTAAGCTTATTCCAATTTACTTATATTTATTCCCATAATGCAGCAAAACTATGATCTGCATTTTTGACAATATTTAATGAGTAAGGTTTTCTCTAATATTGAAACTCTGGTTGACCTTTGCAACCCAAAACCTAAAAGATCTATCCGATGTGCATTTCTTCTGACCAAATTTTACCTTGATTGCATCTGTGCCTCTCATTCTATTTCTCTGAGCATTAAACATATTGGTTGAATAAAGACCAAAGTGTTGAACTTCATAACAATCAATAAACTTTTTGGAAGTGCCTTTCTAAAATTTTCCTGTAAAAGGCACTTCTCTAAATTAAAATATTTGACTAAACAAAACAGTAATATTTTTTTTGAAAGTGTCAGAATTAGGCTCTTATATCTTTTTTCAGATACATAAGGAAGTAATACAGTTTTCATACATGCTGAGTACTCATTAAATAGAAGTGGAATCTTCTCCTTGGTTGTATGCTACCACTGTAAACCTTTTGCCAAAATGCTTTTTTTCTCACTAAATTAAAAGAAATCTCTTAGGAAATGCAAGTAGTGTGTTCCCTCTACGTGATCTCAAGGTATTAAGAACCAAAGACTCTGGAAAAGTTCGGTAGGAACTCTTGGAGTCTTAAATATAAGTAATACTCCCAAGAAAGCTTGGAGCTTTGGTACTGGGGTGTTACACTATTTTCTTTGAAAATTAGGAAATAGATACCAATCCATCCCACACCACTGGACTGAATAAAGACAAGTAAGCATATCCATATCCTAACTGTTCAATGATATATTCTTGCTATGGGAAGAGAAAAGATCATGACTTTTCAAATACAGTATTGAGTCTTAGCAATAAAAAGAAGTCTTTTGAAGTTATAAAAACTCAGCCATAGTAGTCAGCCTTACACACACTTGTTTTGATTCTCTTTTTTCAGAAGGATCTGTGGCACTGTATTTCCAAGCTTTATCACTAATTTTATCACATTTATCACAACTGAAATTGTGGTGTTCAGGAAATCATGTTATTCTTAAGGCAATAAGTGATATGTAGTGAGTAGCACAGAAATTGTTCTGGTTGATTCCTGGAATTGTTAATTATCCAGGGCAGTTTTCTTTTGAACACATATATGGAGAGGTATTCAACACAGAATTTTTTGCTGGAAAATAATATAAATAATAACTTCTGTTCAGAATGTATCTGTCTCAATGATGGAAGAAGAGCAAAGCAATTTGCTTCATTAGTTCACTTGTCTTCCCCCATTTGATGCAATTTTTGTCTCTAGTTTCAGAATTAAACGACGGTTAATGTTGTTTTATATTATGCAAGGAATCATTGTCTGCCAAGGCTAAGAAGAGGGATATAATGAAACTAGGATAATCATCTGAGATACTGAGCTAGTTTTTGTAACTCTATAGTGTAAATATATTAACTACTTATGCAGCTGAAACTATATGTAAATTCCAGTATTACCACAGAACCATGTTCTGGAGGATTAAATTAAAAAAACGTGAACATGCAGACACCCTTAAACATCCCCCAGTTCTTCTCTACTGTTAATTGACCATTTTCATGTATCCATGAAACACAAACAGTTTCAGGAAATGTTAAGAATTTCCACAGAAGGGGTCAAAAGTTGCTATGTCACAGATAAAAGGGGAAAGAAATTACTATCAGGAACAAAGTCATCAATTCTCAGAAGAAGATATGATATTAGAAAATTTTCTAATTGTTTTATATTTCCTATCAATGAGCTGTTTGCTGATGTTACAAATTTACATTTCCTAAACCTCCTTATCTGTTGCTTAGGCATGAATCCTATGAACTGAATCTCCAGGTCCAGGCTTCTTCCAGTCCAGCTGCTGAAACCCAGCAAAAACTGGGGATCTCTGTCTATTTGGAATAGTAAACGTAGATTTTATAAGATGGTAAGTTTGGAAAGAAGGAGAACTCAAGGTTAAAGAAAAAAGCCTGAGGAAAGAAGGAGGTGTAGAAAAACGAAAATCAAATAGCTAAGAGTTTAAAGACTTTAAATTCAAGGGAAGGTTTGACTGTCTACTTATTTATGTGAGTATATACCATGGTAACTATGCAAAGGCAGCAGACTGCGCTTATAAAACCTACAAGGATCAGAGAAGAAACAAAACAAACTGTTTTTTGTGAATATCAATTCTTAAATTGTCTCTCACAACTATTTCAGTTTGCAGACTAGATTGAAATTTTGCTTCTATTTACAGCCTTTAAAACTTTATTATACCAGCAACCTTTCCAACTGTATTCAATATATAAGAAGTGCTACTAATGTCCTTTACTAGGGGAAGGATTACTGGTAGACATTCTCACTACACTAATTTTGCAAAATTACATTTATTTACATCTTCTTTTACAGCTTACTGATTCAACACATCATCAGGATTTTTTTTTTTTTTTTTAATCTACATCTTAAGCAAAAGCATAGCATATACTAATTCTAGGTAGATAGATGTAGGAATATACAGACATATTACAAAGAAGGGAATAGAATAAAATATTTGTGTTAAAATGGATCTACAAAAATTATCCAACTGTCTGACGAATTCGGGGCCGACAAAGTTATACCATGTTGTTAAGGGCATTGTCCGAATGCCTCTGAAACACTCACAGGCTTGGGGCATTGATCACCTCTCTAGGATGCCTCTTTCAGGGTGTTTGACCCCCCTCTTGCTAAAGAAATGCCTTCTAATGTGCAGTCTAAACCTTCTCTGACACAGCTTTGAATTGTTCCCACATCTCCTATCACCGGATACCAGGAAGAAAAGCTCAGCACCCCTCTCTGCTTCCCCTCCTCAGGAAGCTGTAGAGAGCAATGAGGTCGCTCCCCCCAGGCTCCTTTTCTCGGAATAGATAAACCCAAAGTCCTCAGCCACTCCACATTGGACGTACCTTCCAGCCTTTCACCAACTTTGTTGCCCTCTTCTGGTTGCATTCAAGGACCTAAACAATCTTAAATCGTGGGGTCCAAAACTGCACACGGTATTGAAGATGAGACTGCACATACAAAGCTGCTTATGAATAAAAGATATATTTACACTAACTTTAGCTTGTAAATATTCTTCACATAGAATCTTCAGTTATTTTAGGAAGAGTGAAATGTTTCAGGAGAAATATTTTTGTGTTGTAAAATTGAAAATTCTCAGTCACTGTTAAATATTTCAGGAATGTTTTTAATTGTTTAACTGTAGATACAGAAACATGGGGGTGTCCTCCATTTTTCCAAAATCTTAATCTTTAACGTGTAAATGGTCAGCAAATATGTAATGTTCCCCACAAAATCTTCTCTACCTGTAGACTGTTGGAACTAACTGTGGCTCCTACTGTATTTCTGCTTAGTCTCTAGGATGTACACTGAACTTGAAGAGTGGTGCTACCCATTGCCACTGAAGAAATGCCTGAGAAGAGCAACCATCAGAAGAAAGCCAAGTATCTACACCAGTATGTGGACTTCAGACACATCAAGCCTGAGATCATCTTCCAGTGACTCCCGCTGACTAGTGGAGGTACAGATGTGTTCCTAGTCATGCCATTCTCCAGCAGAGCCAATTCAGGCAGACAGACACCGAAGTAAATTATATCCTCTGGAAACAACAGTTAAAAATTCCCTGGTGGGAATGAGGAGAGTGATTTCTGTTGCTCTGTAATGAAAGCTCTACAATGTCAGCTAGTGGTCTTTCAAAGATGCAAACCTGACTGTCTGTGAAGTTGTGTCCTATGGATCAGTTTTATAATGCTCATCTGTCTGTGACCCAAATCCCAGTTTTATGAAGAATAATTGCCTGATGGCAGAGGAGTAACTGAGGTTAACACTTCTTTACCTGATGATAGACAACCGTTGGACAGCACACATTATCATGTGAGTGAGTAATCAATTTTTAAACTGTTGGTCTGTCAGGTCCCAATCATTTACTACACCTTTTAAGTACTAAATATTTGTGTGCTCATGAATTGTATGCAGAAAAAACATTATAAGGGTTTTCCTTGTCCACCAAAAGCTGATTATCTCTGCCCTCAATATTCACTGAAAAATTGTTTTCTCTTACATAATTCTATCTCAAGGTCATTGAAAAAGGTGTCAGTTTCCATACTCTCACACACACTGTTATCATGTACCTCAGATGTCCCACAAATCACCCAGAACTGTGTTTGGATAACAACAATTCCTCTCAGTCATGAAAGTCAGTGTTTTAAACTAATCATAAGGAGAAAAAAGACTTCTCAAAGGATAAATCAACTCATTATAAAGCACACTTCTGAAAAATGTTTGTATTATTTAATGTCTGCAAAGCCTTCTCCATTAACTGACAAAGGACATTAGAATAAACAATTAGGAGTAGAGGATTAGAAGTCTAAATGACAGCCATCTAACGTGAGGCAAGATGAGTAATACCTTGTGGATGAATCCCAGGATCAGAAAGTTTGGCACCTGATATGAATTCTAACACAAGCTACTCCAGCAACATGAATGCTGTCCTTGGTCCTTCAGTGGCAGTGGAAGAGTACAAGAGTATTTGACTACTGGTGATAATACTGTTAAACCATGAAAGTCTTCAGCTACTATTTTAATTATGTCCTAATAAATTATCCTGTAATTAATAAAATTGCAGATTAATAGTTGTCTGTATATAACATCCATCTTTCAAAAGCTCATGCACACATGCAGCTGAATGTAGTTAAAAAAATATTCCCGCTTCATCTTAGCTTTAGCAAAATTAAACAATAGTACACCAGGAGTTTATAATTATATAAAATATAACACAAAGCACCTTTAGAAAACAGTGTATCATATATGTAGTCCATACATCCATGACAGCTAATCAAATATAGTTTAATAGCTTTTCTAAATGAAGAAAGAAAAATTAAATTCTAATGGGGTTGCCTGATTTCTATTTTCTAACCAGACAGACTTGCAACCCATAAAAAGGAGCTACCATAAGGAGAAAGTAATTATCAAAATTATTATAGGAACACTGAGAAATATAACAGACTGTTGAGAGAGGTGCTGTTGAATTCTTTCACTTCAGCTGCTCCTTAGAAAAATATCACAGACATACTACCATTATATGTCAGATCTTGAAATAAAAACTTGTTCAAATATTTCCAATATTGTATGATTCTATCAGGATTTTTTTCTCCCTTCCTTTTTCTGTCTCCATAATTAAACAGCTAGCTGATTGAGAAGAAAATATTTTTTTCACAGGAAATAAAATTATATTCTTTTAATGTCTTCTATATTTTTAAAAGCTTAGATTATATATCAGCTCTCTTGTGGTTTAGCCCCAGACAGCAGCTAATTCCCTAGGCCCCACACAACTGGTCGCTCATCACCACCAGAGCAGGAGAGGGGAGAGAATCAAAAGTGTATAAAGTGTATAAGTGAAAAAACTCTTTATCTCATGGGTTGAGATAAAGACCCTTAACAGGTAAAGAAAAAGCAGTACAAAAAACCAAAGCAAACCAAGGAATTCATCCACCACTTCCCATGTGCAGACAGGCGTTCAGGCATCCCCATGAAAGCAGAGCTCCATCAGATGTAGTGGTGACTTGAGAAGACAAACAACGTAAATTCGAATCTCTCTCCTTCTTCCTCCCCCTTTGTATGCCAGCTTTATATGCCAAGCATGACACCGTATGGCACTGAATATCCCTTTGGTCAGTTGGAAGGCCTGGAGTCTCTGTAAGCCCTGCTCCACAATAACAAAGATATCTCTGTATTGTACACACTGTTTTGATCACCAATCAAAAACATAGCCCCATATGAGCTACTATGAAGAAAGATTAACTTTATCCCAGCAAAAACCAGTACAAATTCCTCATGTAAGGGATGCTTATTTAAACTTAAGGTTCATATTTAAAATTTATTTGTATGCAATATATGATTTTTTATCCAATTTTATCTTGGAATAATGGGACACACTGAGAAAAATAAAAATAAAAAGAAAGATGCTTATCATGTTTGGTTTATTTTGGCTTTACAACATCCAGGTAAGAACTTATATTTACCTCAGTGTTGTTCTCAGCAGCGAGAGTTTGGATATCTATTCCAAGCTGCAGAATTAACTTCTTCCTCGTTATTACAAAACCCATTTTGCAATATGTTGTTGGATTTCTGTTTAGAGCTGTGACTTCTGAGGTAGAGTAATGAGATTGCTTACTCCATCATAGTTCTTCTCCGGTACAGGCTTAGACTGTAATCATGAAAACATGATTCAGGCAAGCAGAGGTCACGATAATAAATAATAAATAAATAATACATAAGTATTATTTAAAATAACTCTGCATACATACAGAACTACTTATTTTCTTAGAATATACTATTCATATAAAATGGTGACACACAAATATACCATTTTGCTAATAGTTGTCTTTATCTACTAAATACTTGGTGATTTTAATCTGAAAATGTACTCAAACTAATAAACTCAGATTTTTTTTCTTTTCAGCATGCTGTAAAGGTTCAAAGCACCTGAAATGCCATAGATCTTTAACTCCATTAGCAACTATCTTCTAAAATGGTTCTCTACAGAGAATTAAATGATAGGAGCAAATGAATAGTCAAGGGTAGTCTTGCAAATATTCCAGGTATCTTGAAAAATCTGTAAGCAGTAGAGTGCTGGCTGTTGAGATCTCTGTGGTTAGAAGGCCAGTTACAGTAGAGATCTTACCTACAGCTGCTTCAGAGAGAGAAAATTATGGAGAAAATACACTCTATAATTTAGGGAGCAAAGTTGAACCCTGAAAATTAAAAAAAAAGAAATCGACATTTTTCAATTTTTATTAGTACATGCCTTATTGTGCAAGTAAATTATTGTGGACATATTTCCATGGTTCATCTATGTTGAAAGGTCTTGGATAACTGCAGCTGCTAGGATAGGAATAACAGCATAGCTGGTGTGTAGGGCTGGGACACCCAAAACTGATTGAAAAAAAATGATTGTGTTAAAGTGGATGACACTCACTAACTGGACGATGTTCATCACCTTTAGGGTAACTAGAGAACTACAAAGGATTTTTAAAACAGAAAACACAAACTTGAAAAGTACAGAAGAAGCACAGTGATTTTTGACAGAGGGAGACAGCAGGTAACAAAGCACGGTCCTTTCTGAGGTCAAGCAGAGCAGGGTCATGTGTGTGCACATGCATGTGTGTAACCTACTGGGCCTTTGTGGGAGGTATGCATGGAATTTATTATTTGTTGTGCTACTGATCCTGATCTGTGCACAGCTGTACACACTGATTCCCAGTTAATTATATGTATTTGACAAATTATTAAACCCCTTTGGTCTATTTCAATACATTCTGAATTAGAATCTTGTCAGCTAACTATGGTAAGACAGGAACACTGAACTGATCAATTTTGTGTATTCACTACTGACAGTCAATGACACAAAATATATATAATTACTCTACATTACTAGAAGGAATCAGCAGCTACTTAAACGGATAAAGGTCAGTGGGAAATTATTTAGCTGTTCCTTTTTTATGGAAGGTGTTGGATGTTCTTATTTTGTGGAAGGTGTATTCATGTGTTGGATCACATTTTCTGTTGGTTAGAATAAAGAAAAAAGTGATACTAAATTTACCATACATACTTAAAACTACTAAGAACTTGAAAATTGGTCACATTTATTATTTGTTGCACGACCAGGAATTCATCACCATTTTAATTTTGAATAATGTCCTTTGGGGTTTGGGAAGTTTGATTTTTTTTTTCCTTTGGTGATTTTTTTTTGGGGGGGTTGCTTGTTTTTTATTTTTTGGGCTTTTTAAAATACAGCTTATGTCTCTAGTAATTTATTGCAAGTCTAAAGCAAATCCATTTATAACCACTATTTGTTCTCCTTATTTTTCAACAAATGCCTCTATTCAAAGAATTATTAAACCTCCTTTAACTTCTATGGATCAAGAATTGTGCATCCTGCAGGTTAAAGCTTTGGACACGGAAATGTTGCCAAATGCCTCCTGATAATACTCACTAATTTAATGAGTGTATCTTTTTTCATCTTTCTGTCTTGATAAGTGTGCTTTAGTGCCTTAGTGAGAAAGAATTTCTCAGCTATGAAAATGTCTTAGCTTTGTTTTATCGAAATATAGTTTTCAAAATGTCCACTCATTGGATCTTTAAAATAATAGATATTACTTCTCCCATTACTTTTCCCTGAAGTCAAACTAAACTGCCATTTAGCCTGTCCTCAGACTTTTATTTAAATAATAGGGTTAGACCAGCCACCTTCCTGTCTTTCAGGATGTTGTCTGTACTAAATGAGCATGGTAAAGTGACATTAAAAGTCCACTCAATGTTCTTCTAGTGAGTCAAAAGTCTAATTTGTGCTATTTTACCTAGTCATATTACCACATGAAATATCATAGAGTGTTGCATTTACTGTAACATTTGTACTTTGATATCTGAAGTCTGCTCTTTTATTTTCCTATTGATGGCTATTCCCCACCCCCCTAATTAGACACCTGCTCAGACTGCAGAGGGCTTACAGAATGAGGCTCAAGAAGTCTTTAACTAAGAATTGGTTTAGTTTCATAGAAAATGTGCCATTTATGGCAATAACTCTTATCCAGTGTTTTTCAGTGATCTGATACACTCCTGCGAGGCATAACACAAGCAGACTCATTAGATACAGCACAGTAACTCCTCATGTGACATTTAATAAAAATTGATTATTCTAGAATCTATCAAACTTGAAACATATGCCTTATCCTGATACAAATCAATCAACATTTTTTTAATAGTCCAGAAAATAAATTGCATGAACTGAAAATTTACACATGGGCTAGAATCCCTGTGATGGTTATCATCAAATATAACATTGGTAATACTTAATGCTACATGCACCATTATCATATTTTAAGAAAATAAAATATTCAAGATCACACATGTTAAGCAATATAAGATTAATTGTACTTTGTTTGTACTATTTTATTTTAAAGTTTCTTGTCTCAAGTGTCTAAGCATTGGTATAAAGGTAACACTGAGCATTTGTCATCAGCATGGAACAGAGCAAATGCGATGCAGAGGCAGCAAGGGACATGAGGGGAGAGAGGAGTTTGCAGTACTTTGCTCTCTCACTGTCTCGCCTCCTGCTCCATTGCTGTTCTGGATACACCTAAGTTATTAAACATAACACTTCCAGGGCCTGTTCTCTAGCCCTAAACATAGCTGCACAGGCTGAATATATTCCATGGGTTACATTTAAAAGTGCTTTAGCGTCCATGACAGTTTCCATATGAAAACTATTGGTATGGAAGGATACCTGCCCTGTGGCTTGTTCCCACATATGCTTGGAACAACTCTATTGGTCCTGACCCAAAGATGTGCTGAAGATTGTTCTAACATTTAAAATATACACAATATTTAAATTCCAGTATCCTTGCCTGTGACTTGATATTATTTATTTTACTAAAATACAGGATCTTTTACAGCGAAGATGCTTTAGAGTATGCTGTTGTTTTCCAGCTCCAGAGAAATGGAGGATATTAAAATGGAGTGATACACATTATTTGATTACTCCTATCTGTGCTCCTCAGATGTCTCAAGGCAGGGGCTGCTCTCCCTCCTCTCACTGCTGGCAGAGTTCCTTCATCATGCTGTGGATTTTGTCATTGCACAGCTTGAAAGGAGGAAGGGAACTGTGTTCCTGACTGGGTCTCTGGGAATGCATTTCACCCTCTCCACTTTTCTCATTTTTCACAACTCTGTTGTTTCAGCATGTAAATCTCTGTTAAAACATCCTTATTCAGAGATGTCTGTAAAATTACAAGACCAAAGAATATGCACTAAATAATAAGGTTAGAATTTTAGAATTTACAAGGCTAAAATGGTTAGTAGTGAAATTATGAGAAGTCACAAATTAGACTTAGATGACCATCCTTTTTGATCAATGTTTGTAATTTAAAATACCACTTATCTCTGCTAATGTCCCCTGCTGTTTTCAATTCACATTACCCTTTTAGTATACAATCTATTAAATTATTTATATTGTTTTGTTGTTTTATAAGAGAGAGACAGATCTATGCATTTTTAAAAAATTATGTCTAATGTGATTATAATGAGAGGATAAATTTTATTCTAAGTTAAACTTTCCAAAACTCAGTTCAATGTTGGATTGATCAATATTAAAACATAACTGACAAGTTGTAAACATCTGTCCACAAAGCAGGAATGTTCTCTTTGCATCATTAAGGGAATACATGGATGCAGTTTTCCTTTGAATTTTTATTTCAAGTGTCTTATTAACTTTAAAATTCTAAAATCAGGGTTAAAATTAAAACTGTTGTGTATGGCTAAGGTACTGTTTATGCAATAGCTTACGGTTTCAAGTGCCTTTTGCTTCTAAAAACCTGCTTATTGCTTGTTACATTGATGTACTTTTAGATATGAGAATTGTCTGAGCTTGTGTTTATTGGACAGTGGGGAACAGAAAAAATTCTTCACTGCTATCCTAGTTTAGATGGTGTTAAAGACATATGAAGATGATGGTTGCCTCATAGCTTACAAAGAAATGAAACCTAAAAAGAAAAATCAATCAAAGGGAATGAGATGAGGAAGGGAAGGGGAAAAGGACTTACAAAATGGATCAGTTATTTGTTTGTTTCTGTGTCTTCAGCTTTAGTTTTGGACTCTGGAAGTGCAATTCTCTATTGAAAAGATGCTTAATTAAAAGTGCACTAAGCATCATTATTGAAAAAAATGGTTGAAATACAATGCATGTTAAGACAATGTATATTTTCTTAAGCCAGTGCAGGGACATCTTTCTATAACTTTATGGTTTGTTATTGCTTTCCCAGATGTAAAGTGTTACCAGGATATAAAAGACAGCAAGAGGAAGGGAAAAAATAAAAAAGAATAAAATTTCTTATTAAAAAAAAAAAAAAAAAAAGAGATGTACGACTAGTGAACAATCTAGTTTTAGTGTTTCTTTCTCGTAAAGTTTTAAATTGTATATCTACCCTGCTGATCTTCAGTTGGAAAGACCAAATATCTATTTCCCTCACCAGAATTGAATCCTATCTTAAATTATCATCCATAACAATACAGATAATCAAATTACTTCAGCTGATGATTAGTGAATCCTGTGAGCAGTTGATGTTAGCATTTGCATATCACTAAAGCTGTACAGTACAGACTTTCCATTAAAATACAGTATTTAAGAAGGCATGCCTCAAAACAACATTATCATTGTCAATATTTTAGAACAATAAGAGTTATCATATGAAGAGAAAACAAAAATCCTGTAATTATCAAAATGTTTTCTGTAACATAAGTTTCTAACCATTCTCTGGAATTCTGGCAAAAGAGTTTGAGCAAGGATTTCTTTACAGAATTCCTTTATTTTCAAATTTTAATGAAAGGTTTTGGATGTTTTCTCAAAAGAAGATTAAGATGGAAGAACACTTAGTTAACAGTTTACGCTATGACTTAAAACCTCATTGGCAAATTCATTTTTACTAATTAGTTTTGGGTTTTGGTTTTACTTTGGTTAAGTCTTTTAGTTTGGTTGGTTTGTTTTTGTTTGGTTTTTTTTTGGTTAGTTAAAAGCTTAAGAAGGACTGGGAACATTAAAGGTAGTAATTCTACTATTGTTGGACTTTAAAACTTCAGAAATGCTTATTAAACTAGATATGCAGTTCAAAATATTTAGTAATCTCATCATTGTCTGAATCCTGCACAGATAATTTCAAGATATCATCTGGCATATGAGATTACTGTGGCAGTCCATATGCTTTGTAACAGTTGGTGTTCAAAAGAAAATATGCAAAGTCAAATACAAAGGTGGCCCAGGCAACAAAGCCTGATTACTAGCAGCTACAACAAGCTACCAGCTCCAACTCCAAATATTTTCCTTTCAGTTTGTTTGTTTAATGTGAATTGTATTAACCTGTTTTACAACTCCAAAAGTGTAGTGACAACATGGACTTGTATTTGTACAAAAAACTTAAGTCCCAATAAGTTCAACTTGATACACTACAAATGATTTGAAGGAGGGTATTTATTCTGTTTTGTATATCTGTGCCATGTTTTGTAGAATATCTATTGTATAGGCTACAACGTGCTTCAAGTACAAAAGGCCTGTTTCATTTCCATGTCAAGTTGCTCTTTCACTTTCAACTTCTTTTTTTGACACTTCTTATGTTTGCTCTATATTCCTAAAGAGCTGCCCTGAAACTCTTCTGACATGTTTTTGCTCATTTAAAGCTATGTACCTTACTCTTTAAACTCAAATCACTGCTAAACTTTTGAAGTGGATGTCTTGATCATTCCTGCTGCCTGCACTTAGGTTTGCATCATAGACTCTGCTCTGGATACATCTACGGTAAAAATTTAGTGTGCAGGATATTGGTTTTCCCCTCTTCGTTGTTTGACTGGGGGTGGGGGATAGGGGGTATGTTTTTTTTAGGGAGGGCCTTGGCTGATTTTTTGCTGGAAATTGCCTTGTATTTTAGTGCCTTACAGTGTGCTCTAGAGTGCACCTCTAATTTGTTAAAAGCAGTTTTCTTCCTGCTGGAAGTAAAATTGAGGTCATGCAAAAAAAATCATATAGATTAATGTAATGTGGATGCCTTAACTCCGTCCTTCAGTTAGTTCTTTCTGTGCATGTGCATAAGACAGAAAACTGCTGTAAACTTGACTTCAACAGGCACTATGTGAAGCACAGTCCTAGAATGGTAATAATCACATTTACTGTGATTCGGATTCAGTCTATCAATATTTGCACTGTGGCAGCCAGTAATGTAGAAATTCAGTCTGATCATGCAAATTGAATTCCCTCCAGTATGAGGTAGCATGGAAGATGGTCTCCAGAAGTACTCCAACAGGGACCTGGCAACACTCCAAAATAAAATTTTCTTGGTGAGTTCAGGCATACTCAGATGTTTCGCTCTACAATCTGCTCCTATTGTAACTTTCTGTTTGTTAAGACAAATATAATTCTACTTTCCCAGATCTTCAACTAAACCATTAACACTCTAGGGCCCAAATTAACCCCTGTTGTCTCAGCCAGTAAATGGCATTCACTGATTCAGAAATTACTCTCAATTTCCTTTACAATTGGTAAACAGAGGATTATTCAGGTGCCTGTCTCTACTGACAGCAAAAAGAATTTAATTAAATATGTTCTCAAATAATCCACTTTGGTTAGATGCCTAAAGTAAGTTGGAATGAGCCCAAGCTATTTAAGGCTTATTTGGGGACAATATGGTGAACAAATAAGAAACACAGTTTAAAGAAAGATTTACTTTAACTGGAGCAACTCTCAAATAACTGAAGCCAGTCTTGAGGGGAGGTTTTAAAGTGTTGCAGAGTTGTCCAAGTTCCTCTTCTGAGTCCCTTTTGTTGTCTACTAACTATCTGTAATGATAATAGATTTTATGTGTGTGACAGTTACTAACCTTGTGTAAAGCCCTCTACCATGTAAGTTGTCTAAGGTTCTCTGGCTCTGAAGTGAACAACAACATAAACAACAACAATCTCAAAGCAAATGAGCAAAGAAACAAAAAATTTCAAGTAGTTGAACACATAATCAGAAGACAATGCAGGTAGATAATCTAGACTGCTGCATTTACATCTTCTAATTAAAAGTTCTTCCATGAGGCGTCAGATATTGTCTTAGAAACTTACAGAAATTATCAGTAATGCACCATAAAATATTGCCCTCAGATGAGCGTTCATATGTTCAGGATAAATGTGTGCTCAGGAATTCAAAACCTAACATGGGAGTATCCTATTGCCCCACTTCCGTGCATCTATAAATGAATCCATTGTTAACTAAAAAAACCTTTTATTTACTTACTACCAGAAATGAGAATTTTGACCAGCAGTTCTACTAGAATTGGAATGAGATCACTAATCCCTATTAAAAAAGATCAAGTTCTGCAGCTAGAAGAAAAAGAATTATAGTAACTGGAAACTGGTGTGAATTTATTGCACAACCATGGGGTAATATTTTTTTTGTTTAGCTACAAATCTAACATTTATTATTAGGAATCTTCCAGGGGTCTGTGAGAGACTGGAAAAAAGTTGTTGCTGGCTTGAAACAACCCTGTCAAGGAGGGGGCAGATCAGGTTCTGACAAGGTGCAATGGTTCTCTACCCCCACACCCTGCCTCCTTGGGAGCCTCTAGAGCAGATGTCAGTCACTGGCACCCTGGGAGCACTGCCCCACAGCCCCTAACCCAGCCCCAGAATGGCTATTAGCCATTGGCACATCTGAAACCTCACACCACACTCCCTAGAGCCCTAACTCAGATCCCGAATGGCTGGCAGATCGGAAGTCCCAGGTGGGGAGGGGTGGCCACAGGAGCCCAGAGAAAATAAAACTGACACCACAAATCCTCCACATTGTCATAGTCCTATTGTCCTTGGACTTGTGCTAGCTGGATCTATGCTGGGTCTAAGGTGGTAGCTATAATTCTCTCTCTCTCTCTCTCTCTCTCTCTCTCTCTCCTTGTTCTCCTAGTTCCCTTTTCTTGATTTCTGGGTAACTTAAACCTGGATGGGTTGGAATTTGCCAGGTCAATGCTTTGTGAAATACTTTATGTTGATTGAATGTGTGCTTTAAGCTTTTGCCAAGATCCCTTATTTCCAGTTTGCCAGTAAAAGTGTTTTATTTTTCCCATGTGCTGCCTCAGGTTATAAAAGAACCTAAGGTCCCTTCATAAATCTGTCAGGTGGATTTTGGGGCCTTACATCTTTTTGGCATAAAACCCCTTTGATGAGCTTGTGGGGTGAGCCTGGGATCTTGTAGAGTCTTCCAAGGATTGTCTGAGTATTGTTTTCTAACATATAGGATTAGGACCCTGGTACAATCTTGGGATTAAAGAACCAAAATAACATAGACATAAATTATATCGGCTCACATCAGAATAGTTGCTCCAGAAAAGAGATTAACAAAGTTTGTCAAACAGGCTGTGAGCTGAGTTTACAATATTAAACCCATCTTTGATTTCACAGGATGTTATAAATTACATCTCTGTCCTCTCATTGTTTCAAACAAATTCACTATTAGAATGTCACTGTAGTTGAATAACACTTCAATACCTTTTATCACGTATAAGAAGTTCATCCACAACACAGCAGCAATTTTTGTTTTATTAGCTATTCTATTCCCTAAGAAAATTTCTGCATTTGCCACTGGCATTCTGTAAGTGACTATGTAAGACTGCCTTGTCAGAAGATGGGGGAAAAAACTGAATTTATTTTTTTGAGATTTTCATTGTTTATGAATAAAGTTGTACTTAATATAGGATGAGGACAATGAATTCTTATACTTCAGAGCATAAACTCAGCTAATTATGATAGGAAGAAGAATCCTGCAAACCCTTCACTTTTGATTTATAAAGCACATAATTTAGATGAGTTTTGTTTTCCTTCACAGTAACAACCTGTTTTATTATCAAAGAGACCTGAACCTGATGAGAGCTGTATTTATGGGAAGATATATAAGCTCCTTAAATAATTTCTCATGCAAAGAAAAATAAAAAGGAGATGGAGGATGTCAGAATGAGATAAGAGAATCAGGTGGTCATACTAGAATTTGATAAGTGTCTTGGGATGAAAGCTGATTTTAAAACATGGTTGCTTGACCTGTCACAGGTCTGAATGTTCAACTTCTAAAAACCGGAATCATCTCAGTGTGAAACTATGCCACTAATCTGGAAAGAAAATATATACCCCATCTATATATCAGAAAAGACCAACAAAATTTTTGTTTGAGGAAGTGTGAAGTGACATTCCATGTGTCTTTATTGCTGTAATGTAACCTGGAAACATGATTCATGGTCCTTATTTTCAGGAAGTGGCAAGAACAGTTTGCTCCTGTAGGGAAAACAAGTTGGGAACCAAGATAAGCATGTGACAGCAAGATAAAAAAAATGCGTTACAGGATCAGAATCACAGAATGGATAAGTTTGGAAGGGACCACAGTGGGTCATCTGGTCCAACCTCACTGCTTAAGCAGGGTCATCCTAGAGCACATTTCATGGAATTTCATCCAGATAGTTCTTGAATACTTGCAAACCTTTCTGGGCAATCTGTTCCAGCACACGGTCACCTGCACAGTAAAGTTCTTCATATTCACGTGGAACTACCTGTGCATCAGTTTCTGACCATTACCTCCTATTGCTTGGTATCACTGAAATGAGCCTTGATCCATAATTTTGACACCCTTCCTTCAGATACTTATATACATTGATGAGTTCCCCACTCAATCACCAAGATCAAACAGGCCCAACTCTCTCAGAGTCTCCTCATAAGAAAAATGCTCCAGTCGCTTAATCATCTTTGTTACCGTCCACTGGACACACTCCAGGAGCTCCATGTTTCTCTTTTCCTAGGGAGACCAAAACTGGACACAGCACTGTAGATGTAGTCTCACTAGGGCTGAGATCACCTCACCCTTAGCCACAAGGGCAGACTGCTTGTTCATGGACAGCTTGTTGTCCAGCAAGACTCTAAGGTCCTTCTCTGCAGAGAAGGACCAACCAGCAGGTTGGTCCCCAACCTGTACTGGTGTATGGGGTTAATCTTCCTCAGGTGCAGTGAAGGTACTGCCTGTGTTGAAATGAAGACATGTCCATCTCTCCAAACCATCAAGGTCTTTCTAAAGAGCTGCACAGCACTCTGGAGTATCCTCCCAGCTTTGTGTCATCAGTTGTCTTGCTGAGGAGGTAGTCTACTCCTTCATCGAAGTCATTAATGAATAAGTTAAACAAGAGCCGGCCCAGTATTGAACCTTGGGGGACACAACTGACAGGCCTCTAACTAGATGCTGTGCCATTGATTATGACCCTCTGGGATCTGGTGTTCAGCCAGTTCTTAATTCACCTCACCGTCTAGTCATTCAGCTTGCACTCCCCAAGTTTGTCTGTGAGGATATAGTGAGAGACAGTGTTAAAAGCCTTGCCAAAGTTGAGGTAGACATTATCCATTGCTCTGCCCTCACCCATCCAGATGGTTGATTTGTTGTAGAGGGCAATCAGGTTGCATCACCAGAAAAAGGTGAAGTTCCACAACACCCAAGTGGGAAGAGTAAGGGCAGGTCCAAGGCCAAACTAAGGAGTCAGCAAGGCAAGATCACAATCATCTAAGTGCAAAGCCAGAAACATACCTAACCAGCAAGTGTGTTGGAAGGAGGCACAAACAGGACAAAAGGATATTTCATACTATATGATGTCACAATCGGGAATTAAACTTCAGGGAGAGGATGAGGAAGGGGGAAGGTCCATGGTTATGGTGTGTGTTTTCCAAGTAGCTAATATACATGATGAACCCCCACTACCTTGGAAATGACTAAATATCTGTTTGCAGATAGAAAACATTAAATTAATTCCTTATTTTGCTTTGCTTGCATACATTGCTTTGGTTCACTTATCAAGTTTTCTTCACCCTGGCCCACAAGTTATCTTGGTTTTGCCCTTCCCGTTTTCTTTTCCATCATGTTGGGTGGGCATGAGTAAGCAGATGAGCTGGAGCTTAGCTACTTGGAGCTACTTGGAGCTTGGCCAGGGTTAACCCACTATGGTACTAGAAATAACCTCAGACACCAGATAACTGATAATCCTGTGGTAGCCCAGTTTAAAATTTCTGATACCTCCACCCCACAAATAATGAAAGAGATTAATAGACTCTTTACAACTGTTACAAAGTGCAACATACAATGCTTGCATGCGTACTATTCATCATGTCAACCAGTGTACCTTAATGCCTAAAGTATTACAGGATGAAGTCATTTTCTGCCTACGACTGCTAGTGAATATGAAGTGCATTTTTTTCCTGTATCAATTTTGTTTGGTATAGATATGCTGATCACGTATTCTTCTTTCAAAAACTAATGTGCAAAATCATAAACACAAGTATCCATTTTATTGATGTACTTAAATTAAGCATTAACAGAAACCAAGAGACTCTAGATTTCCATAAATAACTGTAGTTTATCATCTCCAATAAAAATTCACATGCCATAAGCAAATTAGTTTACATGCACGCAAAGAAGTAACATTTGTAACTACAGTAGTATGATTAACTCTCTATTAACTGTAGTGGTCTGATCTCATTTAGTCAAGAATGGAGATCTCATTCTTTCCTCAAATGAGTAAATCCTTTTTCTACAAACAGACCCTCTATATTTTCTATTGTGTGTCAGATTTTTAACACATAATTTCCTTTTCTAATTTTTCCACTCATCCACACAGTATTTTGGTCAAGCTCTTCACAGATGAAATTAGCTTCATCTGAAAAATCCTAATATTTTCAGTTCTAAGATAACATAAGAAATAAATTATGTTTTAAATACCTATTACCACACCAAAAACTTAAAAGTGTTCAATGGTAGCCAAAAATAAAACAAAAAGAAAACATTTTATTTAATTTGAATAGGGTTATTTTGCAGAGCTTTGCAATCTTTCCAAATTGCCTGTGTCTTATGAAACCCTTCCTAGACTGCTTCATCTTAAACTGCTTTGCAGATATCAAAACCATAAAGCTTTCTGCTTAAGATCACTCGTTTATCTTCAGGAATCTTACCATACTGGAATTTACTTTTGGACACAGGATATTGTCTCGTACTTCCTCCCCGCTACTTCTTCCTAGTACAGTTATGTCTATTACTAGAAAATTAACACCTGCGCTGGACAGATCTGTGACACCAAATCCATCTGGCATGGGTTGACTCATACATCCACTACTTGGGAAGTAAGTGTTCCTGATTTATTTTAATTCGCTAACTATGCTTGGAAGTTGCTTTGCAGAGCCCAAGCAAAGCAGGAGAGCACAAGCAAAAACAGTGGTAGAGAGAGTATCAACTATTTAACCATACCAAAGTGACTTCTAGCGTTCAGGGACATTCCTTTGCACTATTTAACTTATTCATGCAAATATGGCTTGATCTATTTTTTTTTTTCTTACTGTAACTTCTCTCATCTGCTTCTTCAGTTCTTTCTTCTCTTCCTTCTCACCTATATCTTCTGCATCTGTCTAGCTCTTAGCCCCATTAAATCCAACACCATGGCATATGGATCAAAAAGTCAGAATCCCAGAATTAATTCAAACCATTCAAATAATCACTTAAATTTATTAGGATCCTTCATTTCCTTTTATCAAGATTTAACATCAATATCTAAAATTTAAAGTTGTATTTCGAGCCATCTCAGGCTTTGTCTACCAGACATTTCTTGCTCCTATTGCATAGCTAAGGGTCACTTGAAATTTCTTCAGCTGTTGGAACTATCAGCACATTGATTCAATGAAGTGAATTTGAGTAGGGAATATACTTGAGCTTGGGAACTCTTTATGCCATCATTCAGCTGGTTCAATCAGTATTTCTCCTTAAAAATCAAAACATAGTTAATTTCTTTTGTTTTCAGTGTCACTTACATGAAGAATAAAGCCTTAGGTTTTATGTAGTGGGGTTTTTTTTAATAACTCTTTGATAAATATCTGGTGATTCATGTCTAACATTCCTAGTCCCAATTATTTTTCCCTTCCTCCCTCCTTAATAAAATATTTAGATTTTTATAATATAAACACAAGTGAAATCAACAACTTTGAAATCACTTCATAGCTAAAGCAATAAGATAATTCTAAACAATTAGCTAACATACTGCTTTAGTGGAGTTTAAGAAGGGGGAAGAAGCACTACTCGATGATTTAAGACCAAAGATTTCAATATCAACTTAAAAAAAAATAAAAGAAATATGATAGATCAATCACAAAAACTACACTAGAACATTTATATGGAGTCTTTTCTAGATAGAATGGAGTTTATGGACAAAAGTAATTCTGTGTCCTTCACAGTTAAGGCTTCCGGTTATAAGGATTGTGCAAAAACTACACAAAATTTAAAGAAAGTGGCAACTCAGTGAACAAAAGGCAATTTGCCATTATATAAAACAAAGACTCATAGGGTCAATAACATGAACAAAGAATTTTTTAAAAGAAACTTGAATACCTGAAAGGTTTTTTTTTCTGTATTTGTTTAAAAAGAACAGGAATCTACATATATGACCATCTACTGAAGTTTTAAAATCATTATATTTCCAAAGTCTGCAGTCAGTTTTGAGGTGTTCCATGGTAAAGATTCGTTTGTCCTGCCACATTACTGCTCCTAGGTGGTGGGGTAAATTAAAGAGGAAAAATACAGAAGTAGCCAAGACTAGTAGAAAAGATTATGCGGAACTGATGCATATTACAGAACTGATGGAAACCATAAGAAAGAAGACTATTTTGGAGATTAGATAGGTGTTAGGAAGACACAGAGAGATATGTTTTGATCTAACAGGCTGTAGTATTTCCAGGATATGCACTCAAATTTTAGCAGCTGAAGTGGGAGTAATCTGTGAATATGTGGCAAGGTAAACAAGAGCTGAAAATGGAAACCCTGAAATCCAAACAGGCCATTTTGACACAGTTGCCAGCTGGAGCATCAAGCTGACAATTAAAAATCATTGATTTAACATAGTCAGACACAATAGAAACACAAATATTGTCAGAAAACAGTGTGAGAAAGAATATGCCACACCTTAAAGTGAATTGCAAACTGTTAATGAGAAAATAGAATTCTGAAAACAATTGGGAAAAAAATCCAAATAAGAAATGTACTTAAATAAATAAGCATAGAAGTACTTCATGAGCTTGGGAGTGAACAAGTCATTCTGAGTAACCAATAACATAATTGATGCAATGGTTTCTAATACCTCCAGTTTATATGAGCCTTACTTCTTCAAAGTAACATTCATTACATATCAGTGGTGTACATAAGACATCATTTTCTTCAAAGATTATTATTTTTATACTCTACTTCTCTGGTACCATCAGTTTGACAAAGGTCTCTAATCCTTTCACTAGTCGATTATTTGCAGGATTCACTCTACAAGCCCACCTGTCTAAAATTGTGAATTGAAGAACACCAACACTCCATCTATAGCTCAGCATCACCATTCAGTTACTTACTGTTACAAGTACCATAAAGTCTTTAAGCTCTCTTTAGGTCCATGAAAATCCTACTTTAGACTTGAAAGAGGAGATAATTTACAAAATTTGGTAGGCTTAGTTCTTAATACAGGCCAGAACTCTACAACAGACTGGAACAGATGCACGAAATGCTTCAAACAGTCTACCTGGAATTGCATCCAAAAAAGTGATTACCCCGAAAAGTAAGACACAGCAGTTCTAAAGGAGGTTAAAGATAAAACATTTCTAACAGACTGTATTTTCTCATTCATTAAAACATCAGCAAGTGACAATAAAATGGCAGGAAGAAAAAAATCTCAAGCCTTAAATCTAGTCATTGTAAATAACTAATCTCTCCAACACAAAATGTTTAGGGCAATGATAGATTAGCACAAAGCAACAGACGGCTGTGACAGAGGGCATGGATCCAAAGCTTAGTAACTGAACGCTACATCCTGAAAAGTGAGGTGTAGGCTCAGAAAACAGTCACACTAATACCTGACAACCATTCATTGTAATAAACTGGTGCATTAGCAATTGGCTGTCTGTAGTCAGGGTCAGCTCAAAGGTAGGGCAGTTGTGGAACCTTGAATCTAAATGCTTTGGAGACATGTAGTTAGAAAAAGCTGTGAGAAACTTTGTTAGGGCCTTCTTGCTTTGGCTCAGGAGCTTCAGAGAAACTCAGGTGCTTTACCTTGGTCCTTGCCTGAGCAACAGCACAGGTATGCCAGTGCCTGGCACTGCACTTTGCTGATCCAACCTTGCCTTATTACTTGACATCCTGGCATAACCTTCAGACTTCCTTATCACCACAGACTTGTGGTCCCTTCCAACTCAACATATTCTATGATTCTTCGACTCGATGACCATGAACCAGTCCAAATCCTATTTTTAAGTAATTTTGAGGTTTTTGCTTAAACAGTTTTCAGTTATAAGGAGATCCACAGTGTAGTTCCATATTGTGTAAAAGAAATGTTTAATCTGGTAAAAATTTTCTACCATTTACTTTCATTGAATATTCCTTTATTCTTTTAATCCTTCACAATTAAATTTAAAAATATTAAAATATTAAAGTATCTGTTCAGTATTTCTATATATGCATTTAAATAAGGAGCACTTGCAGCTTCAACAGGGAATTAGAAGTTTTTAAAACTTCTTTATTTTTGTCCAAACTTTGGGCCAGATCTTCAACCAGAGTCTAACTTCCCAGCTGATACTTCTGCTTGTTTGTGTCAATCAAGAAATTGACAAGAACAAAAAGTGTGAATTTTAACTTCACTGATATCACAGAAGAGCACTTAAGACCTTGTCAGCTTTTGGCTTTAGGCTTCTGGGTTTTCTGCCAAATATGTAATCCCAGAAAATAGCAAAATTGGCCACAAAGTGTACACATGCCAATTGTATTACCATATGAAAAATGCGTTCTTTGTTTACTTATTTCTTACTTAGTAAAGCTAAGTTATAAACTTAGCTACTACAAGATCTGTAGTAGCTCTGATAAGGCAAATAAATTACTTGTGTTCTATGCATAAACTGAGGAATTTGATTTAGGCACATGTTGCTGCAAAGTTGTTAAAAGTCCTAACAAAAATCTCCTCAACTCCCTGTTTGCCTTTTTTTTTTTTTTTTTTTGTTGAACGTGTCCTGCACTGCCAGTTCTTACACTGTAAACTTCCAAGAATATTTGTTATAGCACAATGATTTCTGTTCGGGACATTTTTCATATGAGCAAGTACAGAATATTTTATGGACAAATATAATTCTAGGTGAATAAAGAACAGTATAGTATCTATTTCTTCAGTTTTGAACTAAGGATTAGAGAAGATGTTGACTACATTATACATTTATACAATTGTATACACCATTGGTGAGACATACATGATTGAAATAATTTATGTAGTTTTATTGAGTCAAAGCTGCCATGTTTCTAATTGTGATTTATACCTGAGTATATAAGATAAAATGTGTTGTCTTTTGACTTGCAAACAAAAGGGCTTCAGCAGCAGAAGTGACATTTATGATATTTGTAAAAAAAAATAATTTGGTACACGTTGACCAAATTCTACTTGTTTGATGTTCAGATAGGAAGGACTAATAATATGAAGAAAGATGAGGTAGAAAAAAGAAATTCTTGATGAAGAAATTTATTTAAATAAAGAATCATACTTCTCCTAATTGTAAACTTATTAGAAGTTATCTACTTAATTCTTATTTTCAATGTCTCATTAACTGAATTTTAATACAGACGTTAGTGCTCAAGACTAAGTAATAACAGAAAGCCATTTAAATAAATTTGCCATGTAGACCAGTTACTTTTTAACCACAAAATAGCAATATTTAAATTAACATAATTAAATTGTAACAACTTAAACAGGTTGGCATCTATTATCTGATGTGCTGGTGACAAATATCTTTCCATATGACTCGTCCTTTCTTAGTCACTCTCTATTGAAAAACAGCAGGAGTAAATGCAGTCGTAAGTGAACGTTTGATCTCTGCTGGCTCACCACCCCGTTTCAGCTGCAAAAAGACCTGTTTCAGAGGAGAAAAAAAAAAAATCCTTTCCAAGTTGATAAGAAGTCATTAACATTTTGAATTTAAAACATGTCATCAACACCCCATGATCAATCTTTTCTATTCGTATTATTAAATGATTTAAAAGTTTGATGCCTCATTCTGAGGTTTTATCATGACACTTATTTTGAATGCTAGAAGAAATGCAAACATATAGAGTTTGATCCGTTTCCTTAGAAACATACAGCATCAAAGCAGAGCTAGTTACAGGAAGACTTGTCCATTTGAGAAACCCTTCTTATCACAAAGTTGCTAGCTCTGTTATTCTAGCCTAAATTTCTCTGCCCACAGTTCCTGTGTGACCAAGGAAAGGCAATATCGAAAGTAGTTACCCTTTAACAAAAAATGCCCAAATTATATGAAAGAGAAGTAGCATAATTCTGATTTATGTCTCATAATCTGAACAACATCAGTCTTTTAGTCCATTCCCAGAGCTATGACAACATTGGTATTAGTGACACTTGATGGAATGTGTTCCACCACTGGAGTGCTGAGATAGAGGACTATTGGCTGTTCAGGAGGGGTAAGCAGAGCAGGTGACATGGAAGAGTTGCACTTTATATAAGAGAGACTTTACAGTTAAGGATGATGTGGTTGAAAGCCTCTGGATGAGGATTAAGGGGATGAAAAACAAAGCAGATTGTTGTGAGCGTCTACCATCGATCACCCAGACAGGATGATAGCACTGAGGAATTATTCTATAGGCAATTAGGAGAAAACTCTATATTGGTAGCCCTCTTCCTTATGGGAGATTTAAATTTCCCAAACATCTGTTGGGAATACTAGACTGCCACAATATGCGAGTCTGGAAAATCCCTGAAGTAAGTTGAAGAAAATTTCTCATCACAGGTACCCAGTGAGACAATTAGGAAAGGTGTTCTCCTATACTTATTCTTTGTGAATAGAGAGCGACTTATGGGAAGCGTGATGGTAGGTGGCTGTCTTGGCCACTATTATCAAAAAATAAGTTTAAAATTTTTGGTTTAATGAGAAAAAAGATCAGCAGAGTTGCTAGCTCAGATTTCAAGAGAGCAACTTTAAGCTATTCAGGAAGCTAGTTAGTGATGTCTCCTGAGAATCTACTTTTGAGTGTTTACGGTTCTATCAAAGTCAGTTAAGTAAATTGTGTGATCTCTGGAAGCAAGGTCAGGCTTTACAGAAAGATTTCAAGAGCTGATGTTTGCATGTGTACAGAGAAACAACAAAAGGCCAAATTTCAGCTGGAGTTTTGTCAGACAACAAAACGGGATTTTTTAAATATGTTAATAGCAAGAGTAGGTCTAAGTAAAATGGCAGGACATGTGGCAAAGGTTCAAAGTTGCATAAGGGAAACTGATATCAGGATATTAAGAAACATTTCTTAATGTTTCTTAATCTTTCAACTGAAAGAGTTGCCAAGCACTTGAACAGGCTTTCTGAAAGGTGGTCCATGTCCAATGCCCGCCAGTGTTGAAGAGGCAATTGAACAAAATACCACTAGAAGAAAAGGTATATAAATGTACCTCAAAAATATGCTTTAATTTTTCTTCAACCCTGAAGCTGTTAGGCAATTGGACTATTTTAGTATAGTCTAGTCTAGTGTATTCTATATGGAAAATCTAGAACAACAATATCAGCATAACAATTACAGAATAAAGCCCCATGTCCCAACTAGTACTGACTGGCATCTAAAAAATTTATAGACTTTGAATAAAACTCATTTTCAAATGATAAAAAAAAATTTTCTGTAGTGATCAATGATTTTTTTTACCTGCTAATTTATTATTTTGCACTGGAAGGACAATATGATCTAAAACTTTATGGGCAGTACAATCATATCTCCTCAATAACTAGCCCTTAACTCAAGACCAGAAATAAGATTATATACTGAGGGAAAAAAAAAAAAAACACCAGTGTCTATCAAATAAATACCTGCAATGTAAAAATATCATACAAAATATTCAAGATAATCATCAGTGTGTAATATACACTGTTCAAGTTACACGTATGGAATCAGCATCAAGACATGTATCAAGGGAATCAGTAAAGACAGCAAAGAGCTATTAATACGAAAAATCCTCAGCTTTTATATGCTTTCTAGTAATGAATATTTGTTCACTGAGCTCCTCAGCTCTACTCATCTACTGCTATGAGTGCCTTCGTGAATAACTGAAACTAGTTTGGTTATCTCAATACTTTAATACAGACATACTATATATCTTCTAGATAATGTCTACATTCTAGACATGAGGTGATATCCCAGTTATATTTTTTTGAAATTATCGTTCAGAGTTATAGTTATACAACTCTCTTCAAAACTGTTTCATATGTATGGGAACCAAGTTTTCCCACTGAAATAGACCACAATTTTTTCTTCTCCTTCTCCTTCTCCTTCTCCTTCTCCTTCTCCTTCTCCTTCTCCTTCTCCTTCTCCTTCTTTTCTCCTTCTCCTTCTCCTTCTACTTCTCCTTCTCCTTCTCCTTCTCTTCTCCTTCTCCTTCTTTCTTCTTCTCCTTCTCCTTCTTTTCTCCTAGTAGCAGGTATACACTTACCATTAAGATGGTTAAAGTTTATTATTTTTCACTGTTGAATTTTTTGTGTTCTACTGAAGTCAATTTTCAAGCATTTAGCTTCCATCTGGAGTCATCTTCTAATTAGCAATAACACTGGAAAATATTTTTAATTTTTTCTTTTATCTTATTGCAAACCATTTGTTGTATTCAGATCCAAGTTAGTTACAGAAAAAAGTATTTCCATTATTCCCATTAACTTTAACTTCAGCTCTGGATGGAACCTGCCTACTTACTGTCAAATACGAGCATTATAAACATACACATACACACCCCCCCTCCGCCTCCAGTCATCTGGAGGAAGATTTGTTTGGGAAAGCACTGGTCAAGGGCCTTGCTCTCTGTCTTCCTGTATGAGCATTTGTTTATTACACACAAAGATAATGTCACCTGTTTCATTAGGGCATTGTAAAAGTGGTCCGGCCTATAATATTTGACTATGCTTCCTGTGGAGAATCTGTTTAATTTGATTTTCCTTGAAAGGCATTAACACATAGAGTTGTGGACTTTATATCCATTCACTGTGCTCATTCTGGTCAGTGTCTGGTCCCTCTTTTCTGCTGAAATATTGTCAGACTTTTTTCAGGTCAGTGGGTGTTTCTTTCCCCTATTAATCATTAAAACCCCATCTCTGGCATCCTTCCTTCTTACAGATGGCAGTTTATAACCATGATTACGTTTCAATGACAAGATCAGCCAGAAAACATTTTTTAGACATTCAAATTTAAAAAAAAAATTATTTTCCTGAATGGTGACAGCGTCTTCAAAAGATGCTCAAAATAAGGTGTTTTCTCCTGAATGTACTGATAAAAAAATTGTACATTGCAGTGTACCTATTTATGGAGGTGCATGTGAAATGAAGAGCGTTACTTATGTATTAGGCAGCATTAGCTTCCCATAGCACTGTGACAACCGGGTAATATAACACCTTAGACAGTCTGAAATATTCAGTAATATTTTGAAAACAGCAGCTACAGAGGCACAACCATGTCTTGAATCTGCTATTCAATTCATGTCTCTTTCAGTTAGTTATACTACGAAATGCTCTGGAGTGATCGCATTATAGTTACCATAAGAAATAAAACAATTTTCTGATTGACCCAGCTTATCATTACTGAGAATGCAGGATGTGCTACTGGTACTGCTGCCAGACTAAAAACCTGCCTGACTGTTGAGGGTGTCTATTCATTTCACATACCTAACTCACTTGATAACTCAAACTGTTACTGTGCTCTTGGATAATCACATTTGCTAGCAATTACCAGTGGCTGTTAAAAAAAATAGATGGGAGAATTTATATTATTTGATAAAACAAGGGAGGATTTTTGGCACATAGAACTTCTCATCAAACTATAATCTTTTCCGCTTTCCAGGTCTAGACAGAGAAATAAGAGTAATAGAGAGATTTAAAATCAAATATTTATTACAAACTATATGAAATGGATAAGTAGATTTGCCACAGAAGAGGATAATAACACTGGAGTGTGCTCAAAGAAGGACAACAGAGCTAATGTCTAGACAACAAGCCTTACAAGGGAGCTGAGGTTATTTAGCCTGGAGAAAAAGAAGCTCAGAGTTGTAGCGAGGTGGATGTCAGCCTCTTCTCCCAGGTAAGAAGAACAAGTGGAATTACCTCAAGTTGCTCTAGAGGAGGTTTAGGATGGATATTAGGAAAAAATTCTCTGAAAGGGCTGGAAAACCTTGCCCAGGGAAGTGGTGGAGTCACCATCCCTGGAGGTGTTTAGTATCATGTAGATGTAGCACTTAAGGACATGGTTTAGTGGTGGACTTGACATTGTTGTGTTTACAGTTGGACTCAATGATCTCAAAGGCCTTTTCCAACCTAAATGATTCTATTATTCTAAGTCCTAAACATTTTATGTAATTTTGTAGTCTACATGAACTCCAAAGGGGAAAAGATGTGTGGTTGCATGAAGGAGACCTTTAAGTAGGAAAAAAAGTACAGACAAACATAATTAAAAAACACCACAAATAGGCAGAATATTGTGCAGAACACATAAAATGGATGACTAGCAAAAACAAAACTAAAGCATACATTGTTAGGAGCATAACCCATAGTGGGAGGGAGACTACAGCGTAAAAACATCAGTCACAAAAGGGGAAAAAATAGAAAAGAAACTGACCTCTGTTCAAGTTTCCCTTGTTAAACAGCTCTCAAGTCTGATCAACTCTATGGCTAAGAGCCATAGCCATTACGGCTAACTATGTGTTGACTGCATCAGTGAAAAGACATTAGCTCTGGGGTGTGGTATACTGATAGCTAACTGAACATAACTGTAAAATATAGTAAGTTTTTCATGTGGTGCAGTGATGATTAATAATAGGTAAAACCTAACAATAATTACGTTAGAAAAGTTTTCTTTTACATTTTTAAGCTGGTCTGATTTTTCAGTCTTCTGAATCTTCCCATCACAATGATCTCTATATACCTATATTACATCGCAGAATTAAGATTATGCCTGCATGCATTTGTCTATCTGTTAGTGTTCACATCTGAACTAGGTGTCTAAATGCCAATCATAACGTTCAGTCAATGAAGTCTTACCACTAGATTCCTACTTAAATGATTCTCCTTCCTTTATTGACTGTCTTGAATAGGTGTCTGTTGATTGCAATGACTCTTTTTTGACTCTTAGTGAGCCTGTGGTTATTTGTATGCCACTGTCTGACTAGACTGTGTTGCAGTCTTTGGATTTAGTTGCCCAACTAGTACCATTTTAAAGAAACAAAAATATGCAAGACGTATGGAGCAAGCAAGTAAGACCCAGAACTTATAAGACAGGCATACCTTAAAGTTGAAGCCAAGGGTCAGGTGCAATACCCTAAGCCACCTCCAAAATTAGTACAGGATTGTGTTTGGGCTGTCATCTTATTGATACAGTCTTGGTTTGTTTACTATGAAGTCTGATTTTGTCTCTCTTATGTTTCAATCATTCATCTAACCTTCCCGGAAAGTACATATCTTTGTCAGTCAATCCTATATATACCCAGGCCTTTAAAACCAGATGTGAGCCAGAGATAAAGCTTTTCCAGATGAGGGAATAAAAGAAGATACGAGTGGGAAATAATCTCCTGTAGCAGGTCAGGTGAATCCAAAGCTAAATGTTTTCAGAATTTGTCTGAAATCATCCTTATTTAAACTTCTTTTTCCATTCCTTATGTAATAGACTTCTTACTGAAGATAATATAGTCATATAATTTACAACATTGTGCAGTCACTTAGAGATTTTTCTATTGCCATTTTCTTTTTTTTACATGGAACACATCCATATAAAAAATGAAAGAAAAATTTCAGAAGAAAGAAAAGGTAACAAATATGTTTCTTGTTTCTATGAAATGAATGTATAACTTTACTTGAGAGTAGTTTATAAAACCTGCATCTTTTCTAACTTATATGCTTGTATTTGAACCCAGTTTTTCTTATAGTAAGAGTTTTTATTAATGTGATCTTTTAATTTTTATTTAATTTGTAAAACCACTAAGATTACAGATTGAAATATCTACTTGCTTTCTGGAATGGTGAACATGGCAAAGCCATTTCTACCCTTGAAAAAATGATAATGTTTCACTCCCTATACCATGAATTATACATTACAGGATACAAGTTACATTAGATCATGTCAGCAGATAGTTTGACATACATAGAAGTCTGTACCAGCTTGATATTTAGATTAAAATCAAAAAGCTTATTCTTATTGTAGATAAAGTACAAGATAGAAAGAATTATATTTATCATGTTAAAGTACCTCTCGTGAGATTGTTCTCCATTCAGAGTATGCTGAAAGCACTATGGTGTTGTCTTTGATGCTTCATATAAACCATGCTTCCCCAGAAACTTCTACCTTTTTAGATCTTTTACAACAATCTTCCATTGGATATATTCCTTTGCCCCTCTTTGTAACAGAAGGCATGAGATGAGAACATGGGAAATGGAAAAAAAAAAACCAACCAAACAATAAAAACCTAGAGGACACTAGAAACAGACATGTATTTCACATTAAGAGTGAAATAGAATATAAAAAAAGAAGTGGAAACCAAAGCTTTCTGTTGGCAGCAGAAGTTCTCTCTTGAACAAATAATCTGTATTATTCATAGTTTTTTTTTTTTCTGTAATTCCAGGATATTACTGTCTTTCCCTACATTTTACAGAAGAAAAAAATACAACAAAATTATGCAGCTCAAACTCTGATAGTAGAATATAATAGTCTGGGCTACAGTATATTAAATGAAATGTAGACTATAATTAATGATGATGCATGTGTATTGGAAATACCCAACAAGTTTTCCTCTGCTGACCCAGGTTCTGGGCACTTCATCCAGTCCACACTGCAGTCTTGTGGTGAGAGAGATAAAGCTTTCTGTCGAGATGTCGTAGACAGTATTGTTAGTATATGGACTAAACTCTTCATTCTCAAGTATAAAAATGGTTCCAGTTGTGCTGGATGACTACTATCATGAACGTGACGGTGAAGTGGAGGATATTTAAAGTGATCTGTAGTAGTACTATTTTAGAAACAAGCAAATAAGTTTGCTTGATCTCTCTGATCTCATTTTAGCTGTTTCTGCCCTGACAGTTTCCCTGATCTGTTTCTGATACCTTCCTGAGCTCATTTACTCCACCTTCACTTTGGAAAACTCCGGACATAGTCCAAAACAAATTACTGGACTTTTCTTCCATGTAAGGAAAAGGTCCAAAAACCCCCTGAATGATCCTCTCCCTCTTTCTAAAAGATGTAGAGAAATCCAGCAGATATAGGATAAGGCTGTTAGATATTTTTCATGCAATTTTAATGCCTTTTTTTTTTTTTTTTTACAACTCAGACATTGCTCTTGAGTCTCCCACAAGTCTAGCACTCAAAGCATTTAAATGAAGAAAAAGAATCCATTAGGTAAACTTGTCAGCATGACACTCTTCAGATTGAAGACAGTTTATGTCCATGTAATGAGCCTTGAGCAACTAATGAAATGAAAACAGCTAAGAAAAGTTACCACCCATGTATTCCACAGCTTCTGCCACGCGTTCCTTTCTTTATCATTAGTGTTGTGGCTTTCAGGATAAGCTATAAAATCAAAGGAATAAAAATGTACTTATTCCTCATAGGAAACATTTCCTCACCAGAAAAAAATATTAAAAATTAGTTCCTGTGGCTTGCAGGACTTCTGTGACTTCATTTGCAAGAGCCTGTGGACACATACTGTTTTATGTGCTATTACAATTGCGTCACACTAATATATGTATTAGAGTGTGGATTGCCAGAATTGTTTACCTTCCACAAGGAATTAGTTGTTTGCCTACCGGTGCCTGCAGCTGGGGAAACATGAAAAATGGCAGCGTTTCTGTTTAATGATGTATGCATGAATAAATGGGATGGCAATCACTAACTCTGGATGGGTCTCTTGATGCACAGAGAAATGGAAAACAGTAAGGCAGGTTGGAAACAGTCTAACCAAAATTTTAAATCCTCTCTGACAAGTTAGCATTGTCATACTGTTTGAAAGGCTTTAGTTGTATGGGTATTTCAATTCAGTTATCTTCCTAAAAATATTTTCTTCTACAACCTCTCTGAAAAAAGTTGTGATTGTGGACATTGCAATCAACAAAAAGGTACCCATTTTTTTTTTTAAATAAGTCTTTGATGAGTGTGCCCATCCCCTCTATTGGCTTGCCACCCACGTATCTGATAAATGAGGTACATTATGTTGGGGAAGCATATCACTTAGTAACCACTGTATGAAAAAGTGAAAAGGAGGAGAAGACAATAACATATTTGGAGAATTTATGGTGCAGGACAATTAATTAGAAAAGAAAATAGGAAGAGCAGCTAGCCAAAGACAAGGTGTAACCTCCCTGAGTGGAATTTACTAGTTCTATGCAGGAATAGTAGGTCATTGTAACATGTTACAGGCACCCAGTGATTGTTTTTTTCTCATTTCATTATTTCCACAATATGTTACACTGATAGAAGAAACAGAATATTTTTCACCTGTTAGCAGCTTGAAAATATACAATCAATTTCTCTATACTAATTCTTCTTCCTTGTGGTAAAATGAAAGAGGAAAAAAAAAGGAAAAGAAAAGCAGTGCTTCCATAAACAACTGTTAGTCTGTCTGGCTTGCGCATAGTACAACAATTCAGATCAGCTTGATGGATTAAATGTGTCGTAAGGTTAACAAAAATGAAAGGAAGAAAATCCAAACTCATATGAAATCAAATCAGATATTGACAAATTCAAGCAACCATGTTACCACTCCATCTAGCAGACAAGAGGAGCAAGGGCAAAGCAATACAATGCAATTGATGCAGCAATAAATAATTGTAGAAAATAATGAGATGAGATTTTTTTTTCCCATTTTAAGCCTTTTAGTAATGATAGAAAGAAAATGCATGGGCAGAAAGAATGGGACTAAATTGGTCAATGTGTCCTTACTCAGGTCCCTTAAGTTACCATAGTATTTCACTGTTCAAGGTGACAAGCAAACTTTATTGCCTTAACTGTCAGGACCTTCTTATTCCTCAGTATCAATCTAAGAGCAAATAGAAGCCTCACAGAACCATTTTCACTGCTATCTCAGTAAGTGACATGTCTTAATGATGCTGCAATAAGTGCCATTTATTTAGTGGAAAGATCCTCTAAATAGCTATTTTAGAAGCTAGTGTCACTGTGTCTCTCACATGAGTGAAGAGGTTTGTTCGAGTATACATATGTTTAGCCTGAGAAATGAGAGGATGGACACAAAGGAAACCATTCCTGGCACTACCATATTCTTCTCATTTTGGTCCTTAAGTATTCATAGAGAAGTCTCTCATTAATGTATTTACAATGACAGCCTTGTTTATAAACCTCTTCTCAAGATTTATGTGTCTGTATCTTGAGTGTATCTACCAGGGCTATACACTATTAATTATTGTTGATAGCACAAAGGCTTTGTTTACAAATCAGTTCAGTTAATTAGATTAATGCGATAACTTTTACAAGATTAATAAATGTCTTAATACAACAGTTTGACTACAAAAAGGTACATGTGCCTAAATTTATCCTTGATACAAAGTTTTATAAATTAAAAAGTAAATAAACTTGCAGGTCAGGGGAGATGAAGCAAGTTTCAAATTTTTTCCAAAATTCTAAGTTAAGTTTTCACACTTTCATGGTTTTCCTGTGGACAATGATTCCTAAACCCCACACTGGCATAGCTCATAAGCAGGTATGTTTAATAAATCACAACTCATTACAAGTTTTCTTACTTGAATATCCTGCAGATACATGAATAACTAGAGAGTAGTAAACAGTGCTTCTCTCATTAAAAGAGCTCTGTTAAAGCATGGTGACCCACTCCTCCTGAAAGTTAATCCAGTGTTGACTAGCTGTCGTGGGTTTACCAGCCCCTCCCACCAAGGTTGAAAAATAGTTAATTCCAGGTAGATTTCTGGAACAAAGCCAATCAAAAGTTTTAGTAATGCCTCCGCAAATAACACATTTAAAAAAATGGAAAAGAAGCCTGTTATTGCGCAGAAACAATTCCAGCCCAGAGGAGGGTGGAGGAGAACAAGAGATAGCAATGTAGCCCCCAAGGTCAGTGTAGCAGAAGGGGGGAGGAGAGGCCTGGGAGGGCCCCCTCTCCCCCTCCAGCAGGGGAAAGACCTAAAAACGCCTGCCACCTGTGGAAGATTGTTTGAAGTGAGGAGACCCTCCTGCAGCTCATGAAGGGGCCTCTGCCAGAGCAGAGGAGTGCATGGAGGAGGCTGTAACTCTGTGGGAGGCCTAAGATGAAATAGAATCTTGCTGGAGACCTGTGGCCCTTGGAGAGAGAAACCTATGCTGGAGCAAGTGTCCCAGGTAGGACTTGTGATCCCAGTGAGGGATTTATGCTGGTGTAATTCATTTGTGACCCTAGAGGACAGCAGAGTATGGAAGAACTGTTGTCCAAGGGTAGACTCTCGCTGGAGAAGCTCATCCAAGGCTGTCTCCTGTGAGAAGGGACCCCACAAGAAACAGGGGATAGACTCGATGCCATTATCCCCTGTACCAGTGGTGAAGACCCTGGTGCAGCAAGTTGTCCCCTTGCAGTCCATGGAGGACCTCACAGGGCCCGAGTACCCCCCAGCCTCTGGTCCTGGCCCGGCAGGGAGGAGCAGGGACAGTCCTGAGGTCGTCGTGCAGCAGAGAGAGAGAGAGAGAGATTTCCAGCTACGGCCGATCAGAGCTGTCGCCCTAGAGATAATCGAGGAAAACTTTTAAGTGCTGCAAATTTGATTTAGAAGAACTGTGACCCTGAAAGTAGGGAAGAGGCTTTTCTCCTCCTGGACTGGGGGGAGAGGTAATTTTGTAAATACATAAAATTTTCTTCATAAGCAAACCTAGTTAGAATTGTTGTATATATTATTCTTCAGGTTTTATCCTGCTAGTAATAAATTTAGTATTATTCCCCCACGTCAAGTCTCTTTTGTCTGTATAAAACTTCTCTCCTCTTATAGAAGTTGTGTAAAAGGTTTGAAAAAAAATCAGTTCAGAGTAAACCCACAACACTGGCTTTGAGAATTTTAGTCAAATTACCTATAGTATTGTATTTTACATTTGTACAATTGGCAATTTATTTGCTGCAAAATACTGGTGCTTGGGGTGATGCTAGGGGTGGTTGAGGTGTTAAAATTTAACATTTTTTTAGTATAAGCTCTTTATTTCTTTTCACAATGTCCAAACTGCCTCCTTCACAGTATTGAGATACAGTGAATTAAGTTCTTGGTCTGTGTATGTGTCACGTTCCAAGAATTCTCCCAGCTCTCTGATAACCGAACCTACACAGCCAGACACTTGCTATTCAAAAATGTGGTATTCTTTCTGATTTATTATTTATTCACTTGTATTATTACTAATTATTTCCAGAGCAGAGTGAATAAGAATATTTGTAGTAGAATTGTGCAAAAACAAACTAATTTCTGCCCATAAGTTGTAGTAGCGACCCATACACATACATATATCATTATAATTTATAGTAATATATATTGAAAGAAAATAGTGGAAGATAAAAACTCTGCAAAAAGACAACTGTGTTTAACATTTGCAAGAAGGACTACTTGAAATTTTTTATGTAGTTAATTTTTGGTTTGATTTGTTTTAAAGGAAATTTTTTTCTTAAGTAAATTCAGTATTTTAACAAAAAACATATTTTTTTTCTGTTTTGTGGACTTGTCTGTTACTTTACGATGGAACAGTTGAAGAAATAATAGGTTGCTGAAGTAAATGAGTTTGACATTCAAACTGGTCTGAAGACAATATTCTTCTTTAACACCTGGTAAAGCTTTTCAATGTGAATAACTCATAAGAAATTCTAATATTTATACTTTTATATAGTCTTAGAGTTTTCTCCATTGACATTAACTAAATTGTCTCCAACTCTAAAGTGTTGGAGATTTAGTGAGAGAACACAGTGGTGCAGAGATGAAGTTTCTGTTATTCTTTCAATTCTTACCCCTAGGTACTTTGCACCAGGATTCAAGCAGTCCCATAAACTTATTCTGTTTCTGTTGATTCAAGGGTATATATGTGATATGAAATTCAAATATGCTATTTTAGTTTAAAAAATACTTGTTGTGTCTGATGCACTGTATAATTTTTTTTTTAGAAACATAGTCATTCATTTGTATTCATTTTCACTTTGAATCCTCATGTTATATATGTCTTTAGTAAAGAATTTATATTGGTATATCCTTTGGTTTTGCTGTAGTGGTGTTTGAATATGAGTATTTGGGGATAATTTGTAGGTAGGTATTTTTGAATAAGGAATATCCTGGTAAGAAGTAAAATAAAAATTTTATGTTTGCATCAATTTTTAAAAATATAGATTTTGTTGTATCAATAAGACATTCTTCATATGTTTAATTTTGCATGTTAGTGTTTGGGAAAGGGTCTTCATTTCAGGTAAACTCTAAACCTAAATACTTAAGAAATAACAGATGAGCCAAAAAGTACACAAGTGGGTTTACGTATTTGTTCCTTTGTGTCTGCCTTCAAGAACAGGAGAAAGGTAAATTTGACATGAACTCATAAAACTCTTTCAAAACCAAAGAATTTCCACCTATTCCTAATCTTCATCTCCCTTTTGTTCTCATCCACTGTTCTCTGTTGAAAACATAAGAGTAAAAAATTCACAGGTACACACCAATTAAAAAATAGGGATCAGACCTCTGCACGTTTCCAAGATCAGGTCCACAAATTCAGAAATAAAAGGATGTTCTTTTGATTAAAATGAACAATGATCAGAAATAAATTATCCTTACTGTTTTTTAAATGAAACACAATATTTTGATTTGAGAAATAAAATGTCTTTCTGAATGCCGCAGTATCTATCAATGATCACAGTTATCGCCTTTTTTCCCACGGTTGTGTTTGTACAAGTAAATAAAGTAGACTAAAATCTGGTTTTTTGAACCTGAGCTACAGCAACTTGCACCAGTTTGTCAAACTTTCTTTCCCTCATAAATAGGTTCACCTGTACTGTCCATGAGGGCAAGTTCTTGACTCAAAGTATCTGTGATCGTACTCGACCGTTGCCTAAGAGACTGTTGCTTAGC
Organism: Oxyruncus cristatus; assembly: GCA_013399855.1. Taxonomy (NCBI): domain Eukaryota; kingdom Metazoa; phylum Chordata; class Aves; order Passeriformes; family Cotingidae; genus Oxyruncus; species Oxyruncus cristatus. The sequence goes on from VXAY01002809.1 coordinate 1,556,484, forward strand.
ATTGGGCGAAAGCATGTCAAGGAGCAATTTCACTGGGACAGTGAAATTCTGTTGTATAATCATCTAGCATGTTTCCCACAGTGCCAGTCCCACTTCACTCGTTAATTTAGGCTTATGGATCAGGCTACCTGACCAGACAAGTGTTGCAGTAGGTAGGAAGAGAACATGCAGTGATGTATGATGAGAGACGTAGCCTTCTCAGACTGTCTGACACTAGAAGAAATATGAAAAAAAATGAAGCTTGACAATTCAGTATTCATTGAGCTTATCCAGGAGCTTATGACATCCTTCATCACACATTAAACCGTATAGGAGTTTTCTATCTCCTATACTGGTTATTATAAAAATCACTTAACACAAATGATGGGTCTCCGTCATTTTAAGACTGCCAGTTCTCTGGTGTTCAGTTTAGGAGGACAAATGGATATGGTATCAAAAGAACAGTTTAATAAAATAATTTTTAAAAAATTCAGCTCTGATGATGAAAGAGTAATATGATATATTGAAAGGACTTTGTTATTAGCATAGTTTCTTTCTCTCTCTCAACTCTCTGTCTTAAGATCAGAAAGTCTCTGAAGAGCATTCACCACCTATGGATATCACCCTGGATAAAATGTATCAAATTATCCAGCTGGTGGCAGGGCATCATTTGTCTAAAACATAGGTTACTTTAGTGTTAGGTTGTTAAACAAGCCACAGTCTTTTACGCAAAAGGAAAGTTGCAAGTAGCCTCTGCGAGCAATTCTAATACCAGACATATCATGTAATTTTTCTATTCTACATATCCTGCTCTTTCTCTGTTTAGTTCTAAAGTGTTTAGTTTATCCATGATATAAATAATAGGTTTCAAATATTTGAAGTAAACTTAGTGATGAAAATTTTTAGATTTCACTTTTAAACCTACTTTTTATCTCAAGCCCAGAGTAGATAAAAAAAGTTGCATAGAATGAGTAGTGTCATAAGAGATTTAAGCAATGTGCAGGGTTCAACAAAATGTATAGACTTTCCAAGAAAGCTCCAAACGAAGTAATCTCACCTAAATTTGGATTAGAAAGGTGGAATCATCATAAAATCATAGAACAACTTAGGTTGGAAGGGACCTTAAATATCATCTACTTTCAACCTTTCTGCCATGGTCAAGGAACCTTCCACTACCCCAAGTTATTAAGAGCTCTGTCCAACCTGGCCTTGAACACTGCCAGGGATGGGACATCCCCAACTTCTTTGGACAACCTGTTCCAGTGCCTCACCACCCTCACAGTAAAGAATTTCTTCCTAACATCTAATCTAAATCCACGCTCTTTCACTTTAAAGTCATTCTGCCTTGTCCTATCACTGAATGTCTCTGTAAAAAGTCTCTCTTTGCCTTCATCGTAGGCTCACTTCAGGAACTTAAAGGCCACATTTAGGTCACCTCAAAGCCTTCTCTTGTCCTGGCTGAACAATTCTAATTCTCTCAGCCTTTCCTCATATGAGAGGTGCTCTATCCTTCTAATCATCTTGTTGACCTTCCTCTGGACTCACTCCAACAGGTCTATGTCCTTCCCATGCTGAGGAACCCAGAGCCAGATGCAGCACTCCAGGTGGGGTCTCCCGAGAGTGGAGAGCCCTTGTTATTTATTGGTCTTAATGTTAAGTGCTTAATAGTTCATTGTCTAAGGCAAAGACAAGTAATTCTAAACTTTCTTTATAGTTAATGGAGAGCAATAGCCACTTCAAATAATTCATGCTATCCTAAAACAGTTGTCCAAAGGAAAGACAAATCATTATCTAAAAGTTTTTGTTTCCTTCTACTAAGCATACAGAAAAGCAAAAGTGATTTGCTTTGACTTGAATAACTGACTTTAGCCATGTAATATTGGGTCATAGATATACCAAAGAATTCTATAATTCACTGGATTAATACATATTTTACACACCTGACAGCTCTGAAAAGTAAGATGTTTACTAATAACCATGCTTTAGCTTGGGGTCAGGATTAATGCTGATTCCAGATCTGAGTATTATTTCAATCCTTTCTCAGTCAGATTACTCTAAATGTTTCTCTTCATAAAAAAAAAAAAATTTAAAAAATGTGCAGAACTTCATGTCTTTAAAAGAAATAATCATTACCCATCCTAAAGGTATGCTTTTGAAACCTACATAGAAAAGTAGACCTTTTCTCTTGGTTTAATCTCAGTACAAATTGCAGGAAAACTTATCAATATTAAAGAATATGAAATCATTTGATAGATCATCTGAGAAGGCCTAAAGCATAAAGCAGGTTCTTCAACATTTTATCCAAATAGAGCAAAACATACACCATTGATTACTGGACCTGACTGTAAATAAAAAATGAAGTACAAACTTTCTGACCATCCAAGTACAATGTCAGAACTGTTTTCACTTAAATGAACACTGTTCTCAGCTGTGCAGGGTTGCTTTTCAGTTGTAATAGGGCTTATTCCTATCCTGCTGTCTTAAATACTTTAGCATTACCTTTATCAGAAGAACATAGAAATTGAATGGCTGCTTTAGGCAAGCCAAATAAAATCAACACAACAATTGAATTACAATTATACCAGTCATAATGGACATCTTCTTTAACTGAAAACTAAGAAAACAAGCCCAGTGCATAAACACCAATAACAGTGTCTCGTGTTAAGGCATTGCGTGGGCTGGGGACTCTCTGGGGACTGGGAACCTGGGCAGGGGGCCAGCCAGAGCCTGTCCCAATGCCCACCAGGAGCAGGGCAGCCAGGAGGGCACATGGGGCAGTACCAGACCTGGGCATTGAGATCCTCTTTGGGGTTGTGGGTGGGAGCCACAGCTAGACAGAGCAGGGCTGTAGGGAGCTAGAGACCAGCATCTCTAGGGGAGAGACAGGTGGCACCAGGGGGCTGAAACGGTGTCATGGGCTGTGGGTGGCTTGGGTCCACCAGGAAAGGGTGGACATGGGAAGAAATGCCTTTATTGCCCTCAGGCCCCTGACATATTATACTCCATGGAGAACTGAAAGAGAATTAAGATATCACTGATGTTTCTAGCAACAGCATTCAAACAAGATGTAGCTGGACAGACAGTACAGAGATGACAATGGGAACATTTTGTTTAAAAAAAGAGAAAAAAACAGAGAGGAAAAGAATTATTTTTTTTTTAAATAAAGTATACCTCATAAACAGAGCTTCATCTTCAGTCTCAAAATTGACTTTGTGAAAACAATCTGTTTTTCAGGCCTGTTCTTTGTGTATAGTCAAACTTGTCAACAGTGAGGTCTTATAAGCAGAAATTAATTTTAAACAGATAGAAACAATGTGGATTTTGGAGAGTGCACTGCATAATTTCATGGCCTGAACTTGAATCAATATATTTGTTAACTTAAAGTTGCACTTGCAGAACTATTCTTCAGTTCCACTATTTTTGTTTTTTTTCCCTTCAGTTACATTTATGCAACCTGACCGAAAGTAATGGAGTTGCACAAGTGAATCCGAAGGCAATACTTGACCTGCAAAAATCTTTATTATTGGTGATCCATGAGTCAGATAGAAGACAAATAAGCTCCCAAATCCCAACCCTAATTTAAGGACTGGCAGTCAGAAAAGCATTTCACTAGTAAACTGAATTAGTTTGATTGAGAAATTATGGGGGGAAAAATAACTATTAAATGTGACAATACTATTTTTGTAGAGAGTTTTAAGAATAGCCTTGTGGTTTTAAAATTAATCATGTCCTGTTGCTTATTCCCTAATTGAAGACAAAATGCTCCATTTTGATATTAAAATTGGCTGCCATAGAAATGATAGTTGCATCAAACAAACAAAAAAAAAGGATTATGATTTCTGATGAGGCATAAGTTGAGGAACCTTTGACAAACAAAGGACTTTCTTTGTTCTAAATATCAGTCATAACAGATGTAAAGGACAGAAAGGTTTTATTTTTACATGCACACACACATTTATATAAATTAAATAGCATATTTTTCATTCTAGAAAACACAACTCCATTTAGTTGCAAAGAGTGATGGGGTAGCACATTGCTATTTAAGACCTTAACCGTGCAAAACCAAACTATAGAGCAGTTCTTCATAGTCAGCATACACAGAGAGAAAAACAACACTCCCAGCCACAAACACTTGTCCCATACAAAAGAACCCCAAACCCCAACAAATCCAAAGAATGCCTCAACTATAGATGTCTTTACGATATGAGCCCTAAAGGTTATTAAGTTTGATAATTTTTCCATTCTTTATGTGTTTGCCTTAAAAATGAGCACAAGTCAAGATTTTTCGCATGGTTTGATATTACTGGCTCCTAGTAAGCATTGTGAAAGACAGGAGAGGAAGAGGTTATGAAGTTGTTTTGGGCCTTTATATCAACTTGAATAACTGAATATTTATTTATTAGTAGTTTCAAACCTGTTATCTTTACAGAATAGCTTGAGTTGGAAGAGACCCATGAGGACCATCAAGTCAAACTCATAAGTTAATGTCCCTTCAGGGATCAAACCCACAACCTTGATGTTATTAGCACTATGGTCTAACTAGCTGAGCTAATCTCAGGGTCAATGACAACTGGAACCAGCTAAGAAAATCAGATTTATACAATTTATATGGATAAAACAGGGCTGGAAAATTACTGTGTTCTCAGTATATAAGTCAAGTAGGAAATAGGTATGAGTCCCCATAAGCTATTTCTTCTCTTCAGAGAACCATAGATTATCTGGAGGCTGTCTATATCTTTGTGGGAGAGCCACATAAAATAGGAGCAGTCTAGACAGATATACACAGGAATAAGGACGTTCACTCATTCCTTGTGAACTCTCCAAACTTGAGGGTGATATCCTATCATCTGTGATTCTTCCTTGTCAGATAAGGTATGTTTTGCATGGGAGAAAGTGAAAGGCATTTCTACCCAGTCTTACCTAGCCTAATGAAGAAGGGTTTTTTTTCACAGATCGGGTTGGTTCCTCAGATCTTCCAAATGAGGTATATATACTCCCTTCTCAAATATCCAGTATAATAATATTCATTGTTCACAGTTTTCAGTATGGTATACATTTCTTTCCATTACTTATTCCGTTCATTGTCCTGAAAATTCTTATCTCTCCTTTTTATTATCAGCCTTGAAATAATGTCCCTTTATTTCACTATATAATGATTTCTTCCCTGGGTTAGTAACATTTTCTTTGTAGATTCCTGAGATGACAATGACAAGCTTCTGCAAAGCATATTTGAGATACTTCAATATTTCACTCCTATTTTCACACTCTCATTAGAGGGTGATGCTGAAAGTTCTGTCACTGCTGTATTCATTTATTTATTTGCCACACCAATCATTTGTAGGTTTGTTATGCGGTAGTCCTATCTTCACTTATAATTTTCCAATTGAAATCATAAAGTTAAACAAGTTGAAGAATGGATTCATTACAAGGGAAGACAAAAACCCGAAACAAAACAAACCCAGTTGTCTCTGAGTGAATAACAAACTACACTGTGTAAAAAAATGTCCAATTATTGTCTGTCAGAAGCAGGACTGGTGATTAACTCAATAAATTCCCCAAAAAATAAAATTATGTTGATGGATACAGGTTATTACACAGTATAATAGCCAAACAGTGTCCTAGAACAGAATATTAGACGTGTAGGATATGTTCCAACGACATTTAGTGGTGGAAATTTCTTCCAGTGAGCAACTAAAATCAGTATGAATTAGACAAAAAGCTTCACTCTAGGATTCTTTTTTTTCCTTTTTTTTGAGTGGCAAGCATGAGTTATGTTTACAAATGAAATGAAAACTAAGGTCAGAAGGATAAGAGCACCACTGGCATCCATAAAAGTATTTCAGGACAGTTAAAATTTCTAATACGTGAAAGTTAAAACTAAATCCTAGATTTCATTTTATTGCCTAAAAAAAATATTCTATTTCATCCATGGTTTCCAAAATCCACATTAACCAAAACTGTATCTTGCCAAACCTCTGTTATATTTTATGAATAATGTATTTCTTTTTTCCCCTACTATAACATTGTTTGCAAGACTGTATCCAAACTTCATACTTCGTTGTCCAACACGCTAAACTGAGAAGACCTGAGATGAGTCAGGTTATTAAATCTGTATCGATGCACTGTCTCCTCTGTACATAATTGTTGAAAATGAATAGACAGAACAGATATTTTTATTTTCAGTTTACAAAGGTTACAGTACAGCAGGCTAATCCTGAAAGATCGATGATAAAACAGCCCTTAAGAGAAGTCTGGGTTAAATAGATTCTCATTAAATCCAAAAAGAATGTCCCGTTATATTTTGGGTTTTACATGTCCTAAATCTATAACCTGGTTCAAACTCATAAGGACCTTCTTTGTGTTCTGGTACACAGCTGTTACAGCTAAAGAGATTAAAAGAAAATGAAGATATGAAATATAGTAGACATGAAAGATACAAAAATATAGGACAAGGGGTAAAATCTTTAAATTGGAGGAGTTTAAATTAGATATTGGGAAGATATTCTTTACTGTGAGGGTGTAGAGGAACTGTGACAAGTTGCCCAGGAAGGTTGTGGATGCCACATCCCCGGAAGTGTTCAAGGTCAGGCTGGATGGTGCCCTGGACAATCTAGTCTAGTGGAAGGTGTTCCTGCTCATGGCAGGGGCTTTTGAACTGGATGGTCTTTAAGTCCCTTCCACGCCAAACTTTTCTATGCTTCTATGATTCTATGAAAAGGCTTCTAAAGAAAAACAAATAAAATGAGTCTTCTTTCCAGCACATTGATGAGACCTTACTGATGGAATTGCAGAAGGTCATCCATTTAAATACTTATGCCAATAGAATCTTTTTTTCTGTCACCAAAAACCTTCCTACTTACAAGAGCTGATAATAAACAAGAAAAAGATATTCTTCCCTGCTTGGTATTCCAAGCTAGATTAGAGCCTTAACAAAACTTTAAGTAGATAAAGTGTTTTTACTTGAGTTTACTTTTCTGAAAAATGGTGCTCATAAATCCTTATAGAACACTGATTCCTCAAAAATGCAGTGAAAATATGAAATGTTTAATGTTAAATGATATAAGACACAGGGATAATATGATAAAATATGTCTCTGCCACCTTAAGAAAAACTTTGTTTATTATAAAGATGCTCTGTCTTTATTGGTGTTCATCATTAATTACCTGTGCTATTATTTGTAGTCTATTCAAGCAAGACCTACAAGTTATTTTCCACTTATGCTGGGTTCTTTACTTTAATTTTGCCCTATTTTATTGTGACAGCACGAGCATTTGACCTAACCTACGCTAGGAAAACAGAGATGACTTTGACACGTAATTTAATACACAGCAATTTGTCAGCTCCTAAATTCTTTACCCTACTCTACGAATTTCTGGTTTCAGTCCTAAACATTCTATATTAAATCTGTAGGAATTCTATAAGAGCTGTGTCAGTACATATAATCTATAAAGCATTAAAAATTTCTACCTAAACTTTTAGATTCTAAACATGTACTTTTAAGAATGATTTTAACATACTGTAATTTGCCTTTCATTTAGAACTACAAATTGAACCTGTTGTACTACTGTTCTGTATCTGAACATGACGTTCTGTGGGCCTCTATTAGTTTTGATGGGTTACCATGGAAACTGGAGAGAAAGAAAGAGAAGGACAACACTGTACAGGAAAGAGATTATATCCATGCACTATAAACCTTACAAACATATCTACAGATATATTTTTTTCTCCCACCCTCCCCCCCCACCCGATAAGTTGAAAATCAATTATTTTGTTAAAATAAAGAAGAGAAAATCAAATAAATCGGCTGTGGTATCCACAGTTGCCTTATCTAAATTTAACACATTTTCATGTGATTAGAAATAGCTGCATGCTAACTGAAGATTCCTCTCTCCTCTGCTATAAGATTGAGCCTCTGCTAAAGATCCAAGGAAACTTGCAGTGTTGAGGTGCTGTATGGGGTAAGTTGCCTTCAAGCAGAAGTATATATATATATACATGGCTGTGATCTTTGGAGCGAAAACAAGTGCCAGAAAAGGGCACTTAAAACCTGCATATGTGCCAATTTCACAGAGGAACTGATTTTGTTTGAATTTGGCTTCCATCTTCTACTAGGCTGGTGTGGCACTCAGAAATCAGTCATTCAGTAAACAACACAGAAGGGGCATATAATTTTTTTTTTTCTGATGGAAGTGCTACACTTTCATAACCTTCATTATGTGATCTGACAATAAAAGCATGCCACTGACATGAGAACCATGTCCCTTTCATACATACAACACAGATGGGAAAGGAATCTCTCATCTTAAAAAGTGACTGTTTAAAATGAAGTCCTTATAAATCCTTTTTCTTTCATTGGTTTTCCTAAATCACATCCGACTTTTGCAGATTCTTTTCTGATATCTGAAGCAGTCTAGTTTTGGGACCAAAACCTCAGAAGAAACCTTTTATTCCTTCAGAAGGTAAAACATTTGGAAACAGGAGCTGAAATTATCTGTGTGAAATATCTAGGTCTTACTAGTTGCGTGTACATGTGTTTATAATTTCCAGGTTTGAATGGAGAATTGCAGTATCATTAAGTTTTACAGTTCTTAATCGAGCCTTGAGTGAAAGAACCTTCACCAAATCAAAGGAGCTCTGACTCCATTAAGATAATTGCTAAAACTTTCCTTGTCTTTTACAATCAGGACTGTTTTTATGTAAGTAGAAAAACACATCTTCAAAGTGTTTATCAGAGGTAAGTTGTCAGTCAATTATTTGCAATGTTTAATTACTTTTAAATTACCATGCTTGTAGGATAAATTTAAATATTCATGCTGAGAGTGTGGGTTGATATTTGCAATGAAACAAAAAGGAAAGTAAATAATTATTTACCTCAGTTATGATCCTACAGGGGAAAGTACACTAAACTAAGTATGCACAAGTTTCAGTGCAACAGAAGATAAACTAAGACATAAAGAAATATCCTATGGAAAAAAATTAATTGACTGCTTTGGCACATATTAAAGAGACAAGACCCTTGAAGTTATATTTAATAATAAAAGTAGTCTGTGTATTCCCATTAGTTATGTGTATTATCTATCAATGCTTTCAGATAGGGAACATGCATCAGTAAGAAACATTTCAATTTAAAATGACGCAAAGTATTCCCAGTGCAAACAGAGACGTTGAAAAAATTATTAAGTTATTGAAAACTGTCCAAGTACTAAATTTTATGACAAAGTATATAAAAAATCATTACGCAATGATGGCAGCTGTACAAGATAGAATCTAGTACCCAATAGAGTTACTGGTATTATCTTCAGCTTTCACATAAAGACAAAAATCTTACAAATCTGAGTTATTGAGCTAAATTACTTTGATATTCAAACTTTTTTGGAGGAAACTTCTTTCCCTCCATAAAGCAAGTAATTTTTCCCAATTCACATGAATTGCTCTAACATCACTGAGCTGATGTCAATTTCCATTACCAAGGAAGAGTACAGAAGCATTCTGTCACTTCTGAGATTATAAAAGGGCTGTACCGCCTTCCCCATACTGATCAGGAGACAATACTCTTCTGATTAGATGGTGTTGCCTGTAGAAATTTCTTGCAGTTTTAGTGTTCTGAAGCACTTAAATGAAATATTCCTGAATAAAAATAATCCTTTGAAGAAAGGAATCTTATCAATCCATAAAATTCATGCTGAAAATAACTAGTATGTTACATTACATAAGTTCTCCTTATACTGTCCTGAAAAAGAGTTGAAGATTTTCAGATTTGCGGTGAAAGAAATTTTCACACATAGGTATCATCTTCCTTATGCTGTTTGACTTCCTTTCCTTTCAGATGTCCCTAGAAGTCATTCCATTTTTTGGTCAAGGTATTATGGTACCACGTAAACTAAGGCTCTCCTGTATCTTTGGTAATATCATAACAATCATTCTAAGATGCAATATAAGTACTTCAAACTTACAGGTTTCTAGGGGTGACAGTAAAATATCAGATTATCCTGAAAGAGGTCAAATTTAGCTGCTTTCAAGTGCCATGTTTTAAATAGACTGCAATGTGAAATGTAAACATTTAGAGACTGAAAAAGCTTCAGTTGAGATTGCATTGTTTAGCTTACATTTGTTTCATATAGAGTGTATTATTAACTGCACATGCAGTAAAGGGGGTAGGCAGATAAATTAAATAAAGGAGGAGAGGAGAGAGGAGAGAGG
>VXAY01002810.1:0-42163 GCA_013399855.1 Oxyruncus cristatus
AAGACCAGAGGAAAAGTTCAGTTGAGCACCTCCCGCTGCCTCTTCTCCCCAGGTCACCTTGCTCCAAGAGCATCTGACCCATGACTTGTCTTCCATACTCACCTGTGCCTGGCATGGGTGTTGACGTGGGTGTCTCTTCTGAAGGTGTGGTGATGGTGGTGCCTGGTGTGGTTGGAGTCACATCTATAAAAGAGACAATGGTATAAAGAAATGAATCCTTCTTGACCAGCTTTGGTTCAAGACAGCCACTATATTGATGGTCATAAGGAACTTAATATTCTTTAAGCTGTCCTTTGCCAAGCCAATTTTTGTACCTGTGCAGTACCCCTTTACAATGGACAGATCATCCAATGCTACGTCGCTCCGGTTGTCTTCACCTATCATGCCTTCCAGGACAATCTAAGGGGTAGGATAAATCCCAGCATTAGCTTCAGCCATGTATATGAATTGCCATTAGAAAAGACGGTTCATCTCAGATAGCAGTGAGAGCCTGTGGCCTTACCTGCATATTTCCTTTGCTGTGTACCGTGACCTCTCCCAAGTTCCATGCGTCCCCTTTGCTTCCAGCCTCTTTCCATTCCAGTGTTGATGTTTCATTATGTACTACGTACACACGCAGAGCCATTGCTTCAGCTGTTCCGTACATGTGATACCAAAATCGGAAGCAGTGTGGTCCTTCTGAACCACACACTGGACTGACCAAGCGGGCTACATCACTTTGCTCTTGCTTGCTTCCTTGCAGGTAGATATAATAGCCCTCTGGAAACAGCAGAATATCAATTTTCCACATTAATGGGCCAGGATAAGACAAAGTCACTTCATTTGCGTAGTGTGTACTCTATAAGATTACTTCACCCAGCACCTGCAATAATCTTTCAGTCCCCAAATAGATTTCCAGCAGATGACACTGGTTTCCTACTTAAGGAAAGGAACACCAAAAGAAAAGGCCAGCTGTCACAGTGATCCAGTCTAAGAGTGGATATATCTTTGCTGAAGCCTCTTTACAGCAACTTATGCTAACAGGTCACATGCAACATCCTGCACTGTTCATCCCCCCGTAACAGATTCCGGACTGCTGCAGAAGGCTCTGGATTAAGCCTAGAAACACATGGCCTGGATTAGCTGTTAAAAGAGGCTCCTTGCCTTCTTCCAAGAGAAGCACAGCCAGATACTGTTTGGTTGTTCCTACCTCCAGTCGTGTGGTCATGAGAAGGGCCGGTATCTGCTGTGGGTGTTGGCCCCTTGTGCCTTAGCCAGTCAAAGTCGTCATTGGTTTCCTGTTTCCACTCACAGAAGTCAACCTCAAATGTACAGGACATATTGCAGGCTGTTGGTGTAGCTGTATATTGTGCAGAAAGAAAAATAGTTTCCACAATGAGGTTTGGAATCTCCTCTCTGTTCTGACAATGCCCTTCTAGGTCTAATGAACACGTGTTCATGAAAAATTTGAAAATGTCATAATAAAATGAGTAGAAGTGACCAGTACTGAAAAATTGACTATAAAACATGAAACTTTAAGTCTAAGAATATGTGTTTTTTTTATAAATCCCTTCCTCAGTTGTCATCATAATGCTCTAGGATCCTATATTTTTACACTGTGTCAGTTATAATCCTTTGTCATTGCAAATTGCTCAAAGCTGTCCTGTTTGACATGGTAGTATTCAGCTGGCTCTCAAAATCCTTTTTAGGTGGATATCTAGACTTCATAATGAGAATTGCCTGACGTTTCTTTTTACTGCTCATAAACTGGTATGAGAAGTATTGTCTTGGAATTGGAAAGAATTTCAATTCATACAGAATGCCTTTTCATGTAACAGCCTCATACTCAGGCTGTCATTTCTACTGGGTTTGGTAATCACCTCTGGAGGTTCTAGAAAAAGCAATTTAAAGATACAAGGAAGAAATTTTTTACAATGAGGATGGTGAAACACTGGAAATATTCATGGTCAGGTTGGATTATGAGTAACCTGATCTAGCTGGAGATGTCCCTTCTTGTTGCAGGGAGGTTGGACTAGATGACCTTTAAAGGTCCCTTCCAACCCAAACTGTTCTATGATTCTAGGAATTTCATGCCTCTAGCCTTACCTCTGTGTTAACTTTCCTGCCTAGATAATAAGAGCCTAAGGCTGAATGGACCTCAAGCTGCAGGACTCTTTTTACTAATTTTAAAGCCCTGGTTTACATACTTATGAGTTTATTTTGAACGCTTGGTGAAAATCTGGAGCTGTAGACAGGTTGGGTAAGTGATACATTAACATTTCTCAAGAAGATAAAATATTTCATTAAAACCAAGGTGGTGATTTGTTAGACAAATCTTCAATTGTCGCTGGCTGAGCACTTAGCTGACAGTGTATGTTGTCTCTCCCAACCCAATTCTGAAAACCAATCTTGGGTCAAAAGTGTTCAGACATTACATTCTGAAGTGAATACAGGAAGCCCACTAGAAGCTGAGATTAGAAGCCAAATTTACAGAGATGCTAAGCATTTGAAAGCTTCCTGTGTTTCATTGAAGTCCCTTTTCTAAAATTCTGTTCAACCTCTCAGGCATTTGAATTTATATTTGTAGTATAATTGGATATATAACTAATTGGATGGTTATTTGGTAAATGACCTAATGACTTACCACAGATGGTATCTTTCCTCCATTCACCCAGATTTACACCTCCAAGTTCACAGGCAGAAGCATATGCCTCTAAAATCTTGCAGAACTGATCAGAATCCCCCTCTGTGGCACACAGATCATAGACACAGCTCTCGAAGTACAGCTGTGGGGGAATGTGCCAATGGCAGGCCTGAAAAGGTCCACTATTTTTCAAAACAATTTTGCAGAGTTCTTCATATTCTTTCTCTTTTGGTGCGTCACAAGCAGGCGGCACAACTGAAACTGCATTACACCTGCATGGAAGATACACAGCAGAGCGGTTATAGAATAAATCTTTGTATTTTTTTTATATCCTGCAAGGCATATCTCAACTATAATAGAATCCTATGCCAAATTCTGTACATTTACCGTGTATAGTCATCTTTAGTGTGCCAAACCCAAAAGTGAGAAATATTACAACTTAACTCATAATTCCCCATTAAAAATATAATTGTGAATTTGCAATGTATGGCTGTCTATCCATAAAATGAAGTCCAGAAGAAACCAACAAATTAGCTATCCAACACAAGCAAGAGAATTTCGATTCCTTATTGCATATAGTGAGGGCAGTAATTTGTGTGTGAAAGCATTAATAGACAGATAAATGCCCCTTGCCTGTGTTAATCAAGGTGGAGTTATCTTAGGATCTGAATCTGAAACATATTTAGACTTCTTAGAGCAAGAAGGAGAAATATAAAGGAGATATTTTAGAACAGGAAAGTAAGGAAAAATTCAATTTATATGCATAAAAAGGAGCCCCATCTCAAGTAAAATCTATAAAGTTCTGAAGGGTGATTTTAAAATTTCAATATTTTCTGTTGAAAACTGGAGTTATCCAAAGGTGAAAACACCAGCAAACAAGTGATATCAAAGAAGGGTTACTATGGAATATAAATGATGTATATTAGGTCTATAACTACATGATTTATGCTTCAGGCACTTTGCTGTTTACTAAAGTATTATCCGATACTTACGTCCTGTTGTCATCCTTCACTATCCAGCTGTCACCAAATTTATTCGGATCCTGTTCTAGGATTTTATCTGGGTTTAAAAAGTCATCTAGTTGGTTGTCATTAAATGTTCCACAAAGACCACACAGCTGTCCTTTGAGACTTTCATCAACCAGAACGAAAAGCTCCTGGTCACCATCAAACTTCACCTGGATCCCTAGAGAGGTATCAACAACAACGTAGTGTCCTTTCATGGCTACTCTGGCTCCATGGTTCAAATCCACAGGAAGTTTAACCTGAACTCCGTTCACCTAAGGAAAACAAAACCCACAAAATCAGGTGAGTCAATAAAGCTCCCAGGAACAAAGGGGAGGTCTGCACTGCCAGCACTGTAGCTTTTTTCTCCAAGTCAGCCTTATTCTGGTGAACAATGGAGATAACAGAAGTTTGAGGTTAAGCAGAAGCTGAAGCGGTGTATGCTTATTTCATACCCTGAGTACTGCCTTATAGCACAAGTTTAGCTTTGTGCTGTCACAACTACACACAAAGCAATACTTGAAATAGTTAATTTAAAGCTAAATCTCTGAGATTTTGTCCAGTAAAAGCTTTCTATTATAGGTGAAGTAATGGATGAAGCTGTTTTATCCTACGAGCTCATTTAGAAAATATCTGAATGGACAAAAAGAAGCTATGCTGATTTCTGCCTTTTTAGGAAAAAAAAATTCTATGACTTTTAGCATGTGCAGTCTTGGAGGTGAATAAATCAGAGAAGCCTGATTCAGTTCTTTTGGGCGGAAACGTAAAGTGCATAGAGATGGATTGTTCATGCTAAAAGTAGAACACTTACATAGGTCTCTCTATTTTTCTTCAAAACAATGTGAAGATTTTCCAGTGTGACAGAAACTGAGTTCAAGGCTGTCCAGTTTGGGTTTCCTCTATGTTCATTTCTGGTTGTCACTGAAAACTTTTCAGAAGAATTTGTGCATCTCTCAACAACAGTATAATTGCAGTCTCCTTGGAAATGATACAGTCTTCCATCAAACGTTATATAATGTGGATCCCCAAAAATGTGGCAGGTGCTGGGGTTCAATGGATAACATCCCAGGAGTCCATTCTGCACTTTGCAAACTTCACTTACTTCACACATGTCTGAATTGCAAACTACAGTCCCATTTCCAGCACATACACATTGGCCTACACAGTCTGGTTGCCAAAAAGATTCTCCTTTCTGTTAGAGAAAATCAAATAAATATAAATTAAAAGAATTCATGGTAATTCTGAACTGTGAAATGAGCCCCAGGATTATGTGCCAGAACAAACCTCATAATATATGCCATTCTGAAGGCAGCCACAGTTGCTCATGGACACACACTGTCCCCCGCTGATGACAAAACCATTGTTGCATTCACATCCTTCTACACAAGGTTTGCTGCAGTTCTTAGATGCAAGAGGGTCAGTGCAGGTTGCTGGACAAGCACTGGTGCATGGGTTGTAATGACTGTTGGGAGGGCACGCAACAGCTGAGAAACGATAAAAGGCACTGAATTAACAATCACAACTCACAGGAAACCACTATTCAATAATGTGATTGTTTTGCCCTAGTGACAAATGTGGAGGTTTTTTGAAGTCTGATATTTTGATATCAGAAAGAAAAATAGCAAATATTCCGCATGGAAAAAAACCTCATGAATATCTAACAATATATGCTGGATATTAAGCATCTCCAAATCCAAATAACAACTATGATTCTCTACACTAGATCTTGTACACAGACAATGCATTTCCACAAGTACAGGGATTGCTAAATTGATTAGATGTAGCCTGGAAATGAGCAAGCAGATTCAAGGTAAAACATCATCTAAAACTCAGAGATGATTCCACATTAGCAGGGGCATACTGCTACTGGTTTGACAAAGATTCTTGAGATAATGAAAAAAATTCTCATCTGTTCTGTGGCAGAAAATAATAATGGCAAGAATTTTGCAGAACTTTATTTCTCAATGTTTTCTGGTAATTATGTGAAGAATTTAAGATACTAAAGCTATGTCAGTTATTGGCTAAAATCAGCCTCTTAAGACAACAACAGAGCTATTGAAAGACTCATTTCACAATGGAAACTCACGGCAGAAGGTAGCATTCCTCCAAGGGAGAAGAGTCACGCCGGCTGCCTGGCATGCGTCAGCGTAGGCCTCCAGAGCAGCACACAGAAAGTCCTGGCCACCGTTCAGGGCACAAAGGTCATAGAGGCAGGTGTCAAAGTAGCTCTGGGGGTTGATGATGCTGTGGCACTTCTCAAAAGAGCTGGGCCTGGTGGTCAGGATGCCACAGAACCGGTCCGACTTGTAGAGCTCTTCCTCTTCTGCGCTGCAGGGTGGGGAGGGCACGGGGACACCGCAAGAGGGGTCGCTGTCTGGGACCTGCCAGCTCTCCCCCAGCGCATCGGAGTCTGCGGCTTGCTGCCCGTTGGGCATCATGTATTCGTCGTCTCTCCGGTTGTTGAAGTTCCCGCACATGCCACAGGTCAGGTTGAAGTAGGTGGTGGGCACCTTCACCTCCACCGAGTGGTCAGTGTCGTAGGACACCGTGAGGCTGAAGTCCGTCTCCAGGACGATGTAGCGGCCGCTCTTGCTCACCGTGATCGCACCTGCCGCCGCCCTCACCGGCAGGGTGTGGCGCACGCCGTTCACCTGGGGCAGACACAGCACCATGGGCCCTGGACTCGTCCCTGGCCTCCCTGGGCTCTCCTGCCCAGGCAAAGCAGCTGCCGGGCCAGGCACGGCAAACAGCTGCCTGGGATGCCCTCACAGCCCACTAGCCCTGGGGCCCACAGAGCCGTGTCTGTGTTCTGCACTCTGCAGGGGCCTCTGCTCAACACAGACCACATTCCCTGCTTGCCTCTTCCTCCTCCAACCCCTCTGGAAAGGAAAAACCAAGCAACCCAGTGGCTTCCGGGGAACCCACCCGGGCCTGGAACAATGGAGGCAGCTGGGACATGCCAGGCCCTGCCAAGAACAGCCAGCCCTGCCTTGCAGCCACGCCACGCCCGTGCCAGCCCCACTGCCTACCAGCACTTGGCTCTTCTCCTGCTTGAGGATGGCAATGCGCTGCCCGTACACCTCAACCAGCACTTCGCGCACATAGGACACCCTGGAGTTCCCACGATGTTCGTTCTTGGCCTCCACATTGAAGTAGGGCAGGGCGGTGGTGTCGGAGCACACTTTGGCCAGGGTGTAGGTGCAGTTGCCCATGAAGTTGTGCGTCACCTTGTCAAAGGTGTTGTAGTGAGGGTCCCCGTGGACGTGACAGATGCCGTAGGAGTGCTGGAGGCACACGGGTTTCCCACCCTGCACCCCGCAGTACTGGCCCGCAGGGCACGAGGCTTCGAAGCACTGGACTTTGCTTCCCCGCGCGGGACACGTGCACTTGGAGGAGCAGCTGTTGTCCGTCCAGAACTCGGAGCCCACGGGGTAGTGCTGCCCGTTGTGCCAACACCCGCACTGCTGGCTGGGCACACACTGGTCGTGGTAGAGCAGGTACCCGCTGTCACACACACAGCCCTCCACGCACGGCAGGCTGCAGTTGTAGGGTGCAGTTGGATCAACACAGGTGGCAGGGCAGGCTGCAGCACAGGGCTCATAGTGACTGTTGGTCAGACAGGCTAATGCTGTGTAATAAAGAATAAAGGTCTATATTAGTATTTTGTATCTACTGAAGTATTGGGGTTTTTTAATATTATATTGTGATTGCTTTTGAAATATTTGGGAACATCTTGGAATTAGAGGCAGTTTGATACCTGCCTTTTTTGTCTTGCCACACTTTAATTTTTTTGAGATTTGGGCTGTTTAAAGTTTCACTCATAGAGAGCATTTCCGAGGACACCTCTTACTCCCAAAGAAAGATGATTGTTTGAATTCTTTCACTGCACTGCAGATATAAGTGTCATGTTAGCTATGTGTCCTAGACATGGGTTATATTTACATTATAGTCCTGACATTTAATTCTAGTCATGTGTTTGCTTCCTCATTCGTATTTTTTAACTCCACTGAGGACTTCAATGTTTGTTAAATAATCAGGACGTACAATTGCTCTATTCTATTTATAGATTCTATTACTTACATGACATATAGCTAACCAAGAGAATTAGGGGTTTTAAACACTGTCATATTCTGTTAAGAAGATGTGAGAACTGAAGTTTCCTGAGCAACATTTTTTTCAGCTTCTAGATGTTCAGTCCTTTAAATTAAATAGGCACAAAGCAGGGAGGAGAGGTCCTGCAAGTTCCTTCAGCGGAAAGAATAATTGCAGATACAGCTCACTCCACTTAGAAACCGCACAACCTATGCAAGAAAAAGCCTCAGTAATGTCCCTAGCTGAGAAAATGCTCCAGGTAGAGACTGAAGCCCAATGTGAAACAAAAGTCAGAATGAAATCAGGCTTCAGTCATTCCAGTGTTTTCAGACACTCTTTAGTCTTTCCATCTCCTTCAGCACAGAAGGTACATGCGTCACTGAATCACTATTCCCTGTTCTTTTCGTTTCTTCTGGTGGTAGCAGATCTGTTCGGGACTTCCAGACAGTATTTGAATCTTGTTCTAAAAATAACATGCATGTGTTTTTTCTATAACATATGCATGAATGCTTGAGGCTGAAATGTTCTTTATTTACTCTTTACCAATACTCACAGAAGAAAGGTTATTATTCCCATTCACTTCCTAGAATAGATATCTATATAGTACTTCAATATTTGACACCTTTTGTCTTGTGCCTCTGTGTGTTTCTCTCTCTTCCCTCCCCTCACTAGCTTTTCCACCTTCGGTAGTGTGGTTACAATCGTCATTGCACAGACTTTCTACTTCAGTCCTGGCCTTTAATTCCAGATCACCTATTGGTGTTGCCTCCTTTGCCATATGAAACTATGAATGACTACACCCATACAGGACACTCTGATGCTTTTCTCCACATCCATAGGGACGACACTCCCTACTCTCTTATACATACGGGATTCTGTGCCACCGGTAGTGTTTCCAATACTCTCCTCACTTTATCCCAGATCTGCTCATCTTATCAGATGTGTTCCTCCTTCAAATTGCTCTCTTTGAAGAGAGGAATTTGAAGGAAAATTCTCCCATTTTAAAATGGACTAGACAGTATTTTTTCCTTTATTCAAAGCAGCTTAACTAATTTCTCTAGAATCTTACCAAAGGAGTCAAACTGAGGACTATATATAACAAAATCTTTAGCCTGATCAGTCAAGATTCTCAATGTTACATGAATTCAAAACAGCGTATTGCAAAGCTCTGTCTTCAGGAAGTCCTCATAATACCCTCCTGACAAGTGGTAATTTCCAGTAATCTTTGATACGTACGGCAGAAGGTTGCATTTCTCCATGGTGCCAGCTGGACTCCTGCAGCTTGGCACACGTCTGCATAAGCCTGTAGGTTTTCACAGAGAGCTGCAATGTTCAAATGAAGTTCACAGAGATCATACTGACAGCCTTCAGAATAACTTTGTGGATCGACTACTGAGTGGCAGTTCTGGAATGGCCCATTTGGATCTGTGATCAGACCACAGTATTCATTGCTCTGGATCATATGTTTTTCATCAGCAGTGCAATTTGGAGTATGACCATCATCTGGTGAGCACCTAATGTGGAAAAAAAAAGAAAAAAAATGTGGAAAAATTAATGGATGAACTTTGATTTCACCAACACCAAAGGTGCTTTCTAAATCACATCTAACAAAACTACAGGTTCTGTTCCCAGAATAACATATATTAAATATATATATGTTATGCATATAAAATATGTTATGCGTATAAATATATGCATAACATTTTTTAAATCCTTACATTTCAAACTCTTAGAATAGAAAATGGGATTTTAATATGATCTCAACCTGGTAATACTTGAGAGACCCGGAAGAAACCCATTTTTGGCTTTTTGGTAAGTCAGGATGTCTACATGGAAAAGGAAATAAAGGAAAAGCATCAAAAATTAAACCACTACTATTATTGAATAACATATTATGAAATCATAAATAAAGAGTAAAATATCTCAGAAGAGTTGAAACATTGTTGAAATGTACATTGAAATGTACAAAAGAAAACTAGCCATTAGGTTATTAGTAAAACCCCCACTTGACAATTTTTTTTCTGAGAGCTGAAATCAAAATGCAAGCTCTTGGTGAGGAGTACACTTGTGTTCAAGACACAGGTTAAATATCTAACTGAATGGAGAGGGAGGAAAATCCTATGATTCAGGATGTAGATATGATACTCATGAATAGCCACAAATATCTTCCTAGGAAGGTTAAATAAATTAAGGAACTTTAATAATCTCTCCCTATTTTTTTTTTCTCTTCAGACACACAGAATTGAAAAAAACCAGTATGAAATCCAGCTGCCTAGACACATCAGTCCAGCACTGAGATGCCTAGGGGTCTCCAAGAAATCTGTTTGAAGACTGAAGACTTATGAACGACTCATTTGTTCTGGTTGATCTTATCTCTTGGTGGGATAATCCACAGAACTTAAAATAGCACTGAGCCCTGTCAGTGAAGTCATTCCCTCTGGTGAGTACTGCAGGAGATACTTAGGTTTGTCCATTTATACCCACTACCATTTGCTTCTTAATTATGTGAAGAGTGGAAGAAATCGTTTTGACATTAGAAAGCTGCACAAACCAAAGGCACACTTACTGATAACAAGGCACACCTACTGATACCAAGGCATGCCATAAAAAAAAAAAATCTCATTAAAAACATTTTCTGAGCTGGTACTCAGGTACTCAGGAGATCATCAAGAGAACAATTATCCAATCTTCAAGGTACATTGAAAAATCATTCAAGCCTAAAAACTAGTCATAAATTACACAAAAACATTACCATAACTGGCATCCTGAAACTTGTTAGTGGCAAATCTAGGTCTTTTAGCTGGGCAGAAAATGGAAAGCCTTCCTGGATGAGGAAATAGCCCCTTCTTTTACCTGTTGCAACCCACAGGTAGATTCAACTGTGCATGGCGTGTCAGGCTCTATCACCATTCTCCCTGTCTGGCTTGTATTTGTGCTTGACATATTCTCTCTTTGTGTTTGCTCACACAGTACTTCACTAGGGGAGGAAAGAAACACCCTTGGCCTTTCTCTCCTATCAGCATGGCAAAGCAAATGAGAAAGGGAGTGTCTCTCTTATAGGGGAGTATTGTTTGCTTGCAGTTTTGTGCCCTGGGTTGCATCAAAGTCCCTAGAGACACATTGAAAAACACGTATTTTTTTTGCTGATTTAAGTGGCTGCTGCTCCTGAAAACTCCAATGTGTAAGTAACCCTAAAATTCAAGCCCGGAGGTCCCTCCACAGGTATGTGATGTGAAGGTATGGAAGCTATGGGTGCAGTGCCCAACACCTGGCAGGATCCAGCTCCAAAAAATAGGGACAAAGTCCTTCCTCATGGCAAGGCTATAAGGGTGTTACTGGCTGTCAGAGCCCAGCAAAAGCCTGAGCTTTTTCTGGTGAATCATTATTATGGGAGGGAACAAAAAAAATCAAACCACCACAGCTGGACTCTCTTTGGGCACAAAGAATATGTGGAGTAAAATTTGAGGTGGGAAGAAGGAAGGGATCATTACCCTGTACTTGGCACTAGTGAGGTCCCACCTTGATTTCTATGTTTAGTTTTGGGCCCCCCATTATCAAAAAGATATTAAGGTGCTGGAGCATGTCCAGAGATGATCAGTAGAGCTGGTAAAGGGTCTGAAACATGAGTCTTGTGAGGAGCAGCTGAGAGAGCTGAGATTGTTAGGCCTGGGAAGGGGAAGCCTCTGGGGATACCTTCTCTATCTCTCTGAAGCTACCTAAAAGGAGGTTGAAGTGAGATGGGGGACAGTCTTTTCTTCTGGGTCACAGGTGATAGGGTAAGAGGGAATGGTCTCAAGATGCACCAGGAAAGATTTTTATATTTTAGGAAGAATTTCTTCACTCCAAGGGTTGTTAAGCATTTAACCATTCCTGGAAGGATGTTTAAAAGATGTCTAGGGGCACCTGGGGACATGGTTTGGTGGTGGACATGGAAGAGCTGGGTTAGCAGTTGGACTTAATAATCGTGCAGTCTTTTCCAGCCTAAAAATTTGTAAGATTCTGAGAATTTTTCTCTTTTTAAGTACAGTTAATTTTTCTGTGAAACTTTACCCAGATGGATAAAGTAAGTACACTAACAGGAATATATTTTATCCCACATGCCTGACATTTTTCACCCCAGTTCAAAGGTCGATTAGAACACTAGTCATTACATAACCAACAGCTAAGACCTACCTCGAGTCATTGTAAACCTGCCAACTGTTGCCAAGGCTGGCTGAGTCTTCTTCAATCTCTCCGTCTGGATTAAGGAAGTCATCTGCTTTATGCCCGTTATAATTTCCACATATTCCGCAGACTTTAGACATATAGGTACTCGGAAGAGTGATTTCTGCTCTGTGATTTCCATCAAACCTGACATGCAGCCCAAAGTCAGTAGTAACCACAACATACTGCCCACTGAAGGAAATACTGACACCGGGTGCCAAGGTCAGAGGGACCACCTGGCTGACTCCATCAACCTGCAGGTACAGACAAGGACAAGCATTATAAACACTTGAAAAGAAGTATTTTTAATGGTGACCTTCTTAGATCCCTATATTGAGCATAAGGCTTGCACTGTAATAAGTATGTTTTAATATGAATGTTGTATATGGCCACATAATCAAGGGCCTTGAGGCCACAACAATGTGGCCACAGAGCTTACAAGTGTGATCTTGGTGAATCAGTTGCAGGTGGTAGAAGTTCAAGACTTAGTATGGTCAGAAGCAACTGTTTACAGACCTATTCTTTGTTTTTTTTTTTTTTAAATCAAATCAGATTAAAAAAAATGTAGTTATAATGGATTCTCAGATTTTCAGGATTGGACAAATCTTGGAAAAGCACCTTAATTCAAATATTTCTGCTGTCTTGGCCCTTAAAGGAAAGGATCCATATAGAAGGTTTAAAACACAATAACTGGCCAAGTGACACAAGCAGTGTAAGGAGTCATCATATTGTTGTTGCGGGGCTCTAATCTGGCCCTGCTTTATGGCAAATGTCAGGTGTTAAATGAAGTTAACAATGAAGTGGAATAACTAGAAATCAGGAATGAACATGCAGCTTTACAGGGTACCACACAGGATCAAGAAATAACTACCAGCATAAACTCTGTTAATGCAGGTCCTTTTTATGCCCTGTTACACTCCAAGCTTGAGCATGGGGAGCAGGTTAGAAAGGTAGGCTAGGACACCAACCACACCTGGAGTGTCAGCTCTAACCCCACCTTTTAACAACACAGCACAAAATTTTAGCCTGTGCTTTAAGTTCTGAAATTCCAGTGTTTAAGAACTCCACATTACTCCTGCTCCTAAATATGTGACTACACTCTAAATATTACTGTATGGATGCTGGAAATTGGTAGTCATTGTACAACAATTTCTTCATTCATGTTATGAGATACTGGTGATAGACAGTGGGCTCCAACCTTACCTTAACAGCTCTGTTTTTACCCAGATTGATCCTGTAGTCATACACATCAACATCCACATATTGGACATAGGACACATGGGTGTTCCCCCCCCTGTGCTCGTTGGCTGCTTCCACGTTGAAGTAGGGCAGGGAGCTGTTGCTCTCACACAGCTTGGAGAGGGTGTAGGTGCAGGTGCCCATGAAGTCATGGCGCTGCTTGTCAAATGTGTTATAGTGAGGATCTCCATGTATACTGCAAATTGCTTCTGAAGACAGGAAAAAGGAATATGTTCTCATTAACACACGGATAAATCCAGAAAGCCCACCTCATTGTGTGGTGGGAGAACACAACCATCCTCATTGTACAGATTACATCTGGAAGAACTGAAACAGAAAAGGCAGATTTGTAAGGCATAAAGCAGTGTCAAAGAGAGATACCCATAGAAATTAACTGAAGCAAAGAGGTGGTAGTAAAAAATGTACGTGTCCTTCTACAAACCATTGACTAGCATATGAGATTGGCTAAAATTACCTGTCACTGGTGGTAGTGGAGGCTCTGTTGGTGTAGGTGTTGGTGGTACAGGTGTAGGGTCAGCTTCTGTTAGTGGAAAAGACAAGGCAATACAATGAGCTTTAACATTACAGGGTGAACACTACTTACATGCTAACACACGTTAGTTTTCACTTACTCTTCCCCAGCATAAAGTTAGAAGTTTTTCAGTGAAGTAGAACTGCCTATTTTTAAAACTGGGGATACTTGGGGGTATTGAGTACTTAGGAAATCTCATCTGTTTGTTAGCTTGATCAGGGACTAAGCTCCGGCTGCCTCTCTGGAGCTAGAAGTGTATTTACAATCTGGTATGTGACTCCCTCTGGTGTATGCTAAGTCATATGAAGGTCCTGCTGTCAGCAAGTGTTGGCAGGTCTGATAGTGAGAGGAACAGAGAAGCTCTCCTCTCTTGGACTTATGTTTGTGCACCATCCGGTGGCTGAATGGTGTGCTAATATACCTGGAGAAACGAAGAAATGGCTCTCCCTAGCCCTCAAACAAAAGAAGGCCCCAAGTCTTTTTCATGGCTTTTTGAATAGAATCACATGTTCTCAGGATATGGACCTGAACGGAAATCTTTGTCCTGGGTACTGTAAATTTGAAACATTTTATGTCATTAAATGAGTAGTATTTCACAGAGAACAAGACCTAGTAAGACCTAATGACACTTTCTCTAAGTTTTTCAGCAAATTTCAATTCACATTTTGTGAGTATTGCATGCTTGTCAGTAAAAATGGATCCCAGTCACCCACAGCTTGTGCCAGTCTTGGCTGATTTGTTACAGAGTCAGAGATCAAGCTCAAATTGCTGATTCGTAGTCAAAGCTGGTGGTGCAACTTGGTGTTACTGACTCACTGTTATCTTTTTGTGACATATGGCTGTACTGTGTATTTGATGAGCTTGTACAAACTGATATTTGCTGTAAAATGCTTATTACTGTATTTAATATGGAATTCAAATTCAGTGTGCATAGCCTTCTCTGGGTTTAGAGATGCACTTCAGACTTACAAGTGAAGTAAAGTTTGCTGGACCTGGTGAAAAAGGTCACATATGCAGAGAAGGGGGGGTAGCTTATTTTGGACATTTGAGGTGATGAAGAAAGAATTAGGAAGAAACTACAGCAAAACACTAACACTCAAATGAAGTGAGCTGTAAAGTTTTTGCCATTTCTCTTTTGTTGTTTGAGGTTCTGAGGAGTTGCTGTATTGTATATGGAATAGAGTAATGGTCAACAGCTTAAACAGAGATAAAGAAGCAGGACACACTCAGATGCAAACACAGACTTACCACAGGATCCATCCCTCACTCTCACATTGTCCAGTGCTGTATCCCCATACTCTGTCAGCCCTCGGACAGCTTCAAAAATTACCTAGGCAGGACACAGAGTGGTCACTGCACCAGAGTTGCTTAAGTAAACACAATACCATTTCTCTTATCATTATTTTCAAAATAAACTCTCTGGTTTATTGCTAAAGGCATCAAGTCAGCTGAGCTTATACCAGTTTTCCTAACTTCCCTCAGAAACCTAGACTATATATTCTGTAATAAGGTAAGGACTGCAAGAAACGTTGTCCTCTATTTTGCTTACTTATAAATGATTTATGAGAATTAGTTGTTTGAATTCTACAGAGGAGTACAATATAGGCAGCATCCCAAAGTTCAAACCTTCAAACTTACAGCAGACAAACTTGCATTTAATTAAGACATCTAAAGTCCTTGATTTCGTGATAAAATTAATGTGGGAAGGAAGGACAAAGAGAGAAAACGAAATTAAATTTTATCTCCTAACTAATAGCACTATTAAAATTAGGAGGTTGTTTATTTCTTCTCTTAGTTCGACACAAATCATGAGGCCTTTACATTTACAAAATCTTGGTAATATTTTTAGTTTACATGCACAGTATTTTGCAACCTGCAAATGGAGAACAAGTACTGACGTTGTACAAAGAAATTTATTCTGAATATATATTACCTTTATCTTTCTCTGTGTTGGGAAAGTGTGAGTGATGGCACCATAGTTCCACAAAGGGCTCTGGTTTCCCTTCCGATGCCATACCACAGACTCCCTTGTGCCATCTTGGATAAGCACTCTCAGCTCATTCATCTCTTCTGATCCAAACATATAGTACCAGAAGTCTATGCATATTTTTTCAGAAACGACAGTCTCTGGGCTTTCCAGTCTGTTAGTGTCGAACGGGATCAGATTACTTGCTTCTTGGTAGATGAAATAACCTTCTGCAGAGTGAAAAAAAAAATAAAAAATACAGTTGAATCTTCCTAATTTGTTAGATCTTGTCTAAAACTGAAGTACAACCCAACTCTGGAAGAAATCAAGGGCATCATTATCAGTGCAAAGAAGCAAAGTCGAGGTTGTTTGGACTTCACATTGCAATGGTTAACCCCACATACCTATCCAAAGTAGAATGTGAGCCTGAGAGCAAAGCAAATATATTTCATCGCGCGTGAACACTGATTTTGGAATCACAATTAAAGATGTAGGACTCTTTCAAGAGACAGCACCTCCAGACACAGTGCCACACTGATCCATGTTTCCACTTTCCTCAAAGGAAAATAATGTAATCTGCTATACACCTTCTCATGTGGGATAACTTTTTTTTTCCTAGAGATTTTGGTCTCTAGATGAGCAAATCCCTGGCACAAGGAAAATTTCCAAACTGTCAGCATTTGGTTTTGTCTCAAAATTTAAGAAATAGAAAGCAATGTTTATATTTTATTCAAAATATTTATATTTGACGTTATGAAAAAGAAGGAATTTTTTTAAAATTCAGAAACTCACAGTGTTTCTTTTAGAATTTGAAATGCTTTAGTCTGATTGGTTCAACATGAGATTGGACTTTACTAGGCCTGAAGTATTTTGCTTCACATAGGCTAAGATCAAAGTTACGTTTCCCCAGTGCAGCTGGAGTCAAGTCTCTCACATCTGACTATGGAAAGGAATCAAAAATAAATGAATGACCATTTCTATATGGTAAAGTATGGGTCCACACATAGCATCTAACATTTAGTCATGTATTAAAGTTGGCAAGAAAATCTAAGTACTATTTAAAGTGATATGGTCTGTGTCAATTAGAAAAGTAAAACATTATTATTTGTGTTAATCCAAATTAAAAATATTCAATTTCTTCTTCCAACAGGCAATTTTAATTGTTATTAGAAAATACTAAAAATGCAGAAAATTATTTAGCAAAAATCCCAACTAATACCATTCTAATCCGCTTACTGACTCTGATAGTAGCTGACCTTTCAGTCTTGGGATAATTACAAGAAGTGGGATGACTGCAGACTGATCCCCATAACTGGATATTCTCGTGCAAGGATAGTGGTTCAAACGCATAGAGATGGAGACATGATACTATGACCATGTTAGACTACAGTTTAAAATCATGGGTGGCTGAGGACATATTTTTTATATATATTCTTTAATTTCAGACTGGGTTTTATAACACTTTTCCAGCCTGAACTTTATCTAGGGCCAGTACAGTGATCACTACATTTGTTGCCATTAACTGATATCCGTGTAATTTTGCCACAAACCCTGCCACAAAAATGGTCTGTTGCATGGCACTACATTCTCTATGAGGTCTTAAACATGATATAATTAGCTTCCTTCTACTTTCATGCATTGATAAAAATATCCAATATATGATGTGCAATCCAATTTAATTTACTCCTGGTATGGTGAAAAGTCATAAATAGGTGTCAGCGTGAAACAAAACCAACACATTTCAAAGGGCTTTAAGAATCTCTTTTCTCTTCCAAGGAAATGATAAAGGGTCAAGCTGTCTTCAAAAAAGAAAAATAACCATGCCACAACCAAGCACTTACTTCCATCAGGATAGTCTCCATCAGGACCTGTTCCATCAGTCGGAGTGTCATGCTTTGTCCGTATCCACACCCCCTGGTTGATATTGCAGGGCTGGGTCCAGTCACAAAATGGTCTTGAGTTATTGTTGAAATCACATCTGGTGAGATAAGCTGAAATACAACACATTAAAGTGAGGATGAGGAGCTAGTATGTTCAAAATTGGATGTTAACAGCACTAATGACATGCAGTTACCTGTTTCAGGATCCCATGTTCTCAAGCCACCAGTCGGCCTTTGCTTGATCCTGCCAAGAAAAGCAACAGAGTGAAGCCCTTGTGGAATTACTGACTCAAAAACTGTTTAAGAAAGCATATTGGGACCTCAACTTATGCCTTTGGGTGTTTCACTGAATAACTGAATAGACCCTGAGTTTCATCCATATCTGACTTTCTCTTCCCATATGGAACTTACTCCTTCCTGACAAAGCTCTGAGAGTGAGTCAAAGGTGGGACATTTTACTTCATTTAGTGTGGAAGGATTCTCTGCTCTGTATCTCACTGAACTGAAATGAGAGGAATTCTCCTAGGTACAGGGAGCTATGGAAGGGATGGATGGATATAGCACAACTCAGACAATACCAGAATAATAGCAAAGATTTTCTATTAATTTGCTCATGTCATTATTATCCCCATTGTTTCAAAGCAAAGTCTGGAAATGCCAGTAAGATAATGTACTGTGTAACTTATTTGCTGGAAGGCTACGTATTTCCTTTAACTGCTGCAAATCTCCTATGAAACAAAACTTTCATTTCATTCAGCTCTTCTGATTTACCCTGAAAATGCTGAAAAAAAAAAAAAGGTAAAAAAAAAAAAGGGTAAAAAAAAAAAGGCAGTTACAAATGGCCAGTCCTTGTGTGCTACAAAGTCCTGCAGAGATAAGTTGACACAAGACCGAAACTCCACCACATATCACAGCATAAATGGTTCTGCCCTTGGGGTGTTTTGCATAGGGAAGGGATTTCCACAGCTGCAAGGCTACAACAATAGTTCTTGACATACTCTGACTGTGGGCCACAGCTTCAGGAGGCAGGTTTCAGTTCCAAAAGCTGTGGTGCCCTCTCCTTAATTATTCTTACTGTACTTGACAGAGTCTAGAGAATCTGTCCTTAAGTTGAATGCATCACAACGAATGTCCACACTGCTCAAAATCCAAGCAACGATGTTCAGAAAACTAGGGGCATTAGGAGCAAATATCACAACGAATTAATGATGAAATGATGCAATGAAATGCAGCAAGCAACTGTAAAACAAATTGAGCTAAAGATAAGGAGGAAAAGGAATATGTAAAGACAGATAAAATAAGAAAGTTTTCTTCATTGTTCTTGGATTTCTTCTTCCATGAGAAAGGGAAAGCTGAGGGAAGTTTCCACTTGGTCTCTATTCAGTGCTATCTTTAAACTGTTACACATTACACAAGTCCTAAGCCACGGATCACGATTGGTATATTCAGAGTCAAAAGAGTTTTATAACTACTCTGGTTATTTTGTCCAGATCTCTCCTTTTCAGATGTGTCATCAGAAATCCATGTTAGAGTTTTCTCTCTCAAACAGGAGCCAGTGTAGAATTAGGCAACCACAAAACTCAATTATTTCTTTTTTAAAATGACATGGTTCAACTGTACAACATTCCACATAGAAAAAGTGAAGAAACATTCCACATTTTAAAAGTGAAGAAAGGATATTTAACATTAACAGCTAAGCTTCCTGAATTAAGCTATATTCCTTGCTGGGCTACTTACCCTGTGGTATTCAGCACTGAAATACTGAGTAAAATTAGAGTGTATTGTAAGTGCCAGAGGGTCCCCATACTAGAAGACAGAGTTAAGTCTTCTGCGTGGTATAGTTTGCATAATAATCCATCAGCTGTACTCAGCAAGGAGAAAATGAGGACTACCTGTGGTGAAACAGATAAATATATTGACAAGAGGGTGGAGGCGATTATAAAAATCTGTCCAACCCTGTATCATATTTCCTGTGTTCTACCCTGAGAAAACACCTATGAACTGAATACTCGTATTCTGTGTTACTTGTTTTGTCACCCTTAGTTGTTTGCTGGAGAAACTGATATGATTTTGGCAATTTTTGTTGCTGCTGTTGTATATTAAAGAAGCATGCAGTTAGATAGCAAGACAAATTATTTCATTTTAAAACTCCTGCCCAGCTTCCACTACCAGTATAAGTGAGAATTCTCATTTTAACTGAATTTTCTCCCTTTCTGAAACTAACAATAAGCAGAGCAGATAACAAGACTTCAAGTTACTCACAACAGTTAAGCTTTCATGGGCACAATTCAGGAACTTGCTGAAATATTACTGATACAACATTGTCCCTGCTAAAAAATAAAGCACCATTTTCTGGGCTTCCATGAAGTCTCTGTTGGTTGCTGACAGTCCAGGAGAAGAAGGTGGATCATCCCCACTACCACTTGGACTTTTACTGTTCTGTTTTTTTTCAGCATTCCTTGCACTTGGATCTGAAAAAAACGGCTCAAAGGCAGACAAGTTCCTACTTCACTTGGATATCATGACTGATGAGAATCAAATTTCTTCGACTCCCTTTCACTCCGCTCATTAACAAGTAACTAAAGAGGCTATGTACAGAAACAAAAGAAATAGGGACAGATCAATGGAGGTTAAGCAGAAACACAAAAATATTTCAAGTTAGATGTTAACTGACGTGTTGACTATGAGCCTGGGGCTGCATTGTGCCACAAGTTCGTGCTCTACACAAGCCTTTGCAAAGCAAGAGGGTAGATGCTCACTTGACTAGCAATAATCCCTCTCCAATGAAAATCCTTTCCTAGGAAGATATGTGTACTTTTGCCAGCCAGTAAACAGGGAAGAAGATTTCTGTGATTTCAAGATAAAATATTAATTCCCTGCACAAAACCATTGACCACACTTTTCCAGTTCTGTTGAGGAGAGCTAAGTGTGAGGGGGAGAACACAAGTGACCATCAGGTACAAGTTTCATTGACACATTGTGTTTTCAGCAGGGCTGCTGAGGTGATGGTCAGCAAGTGTTAATCTGGGCAATAGCTGTCCATAGCACTGTAATGAGAGCAAGGAACTCTCCATGTATGCACACACTTTCCTTCTGCAGAGTAGGGATATTTCATTAATCTGATGCTGCTCCGTATCATTCTGACAAGATGTGAGTCTATCTTGGAAAGAAAGAAGCCCTCTGTTAAATCCATCCATCCATCCATCCATCCATCCATCCATCCATCCATTCACATGATGCAGTCTTTGACCCCTCCTCACCCACAGCAATTGTGAGGCTCTGCAGCACCACAAACACTCCTTCAGCCATGCTGTGGGACCCTTTCTGTGACTTTGTCACTCCTGTTTAATGGCATCTCAGGCGCTCTGTGAAAAGTGAACTGGAGTACTCATTAAGGCTTTTCAGGGAGGGGCAAATATTAATAACTTCTTTTTCACATAGGAAGGATGACAAGGAAATGACTTGTTGTTTGATTCCAGTGGGATTGTGACAGTATCCCTGATCCCTGACAGTCAAACTGATCACCTCGCAGGCCTACTATTTCTCTTCTCTACCTGCATCCTCTGCATCTCTGAAAGGCACCTAGGAGACCCTCACGTTTGTTTAAAAATACTAGGTTGGATGGCACAGCAACCTGAGAAGGAAAAGGAACACCAGTTCTTAATTTCTAATACAATGAAATTAAAATTCTTTCTAAGGAAGAGCATTTGCAGCAATCTTACAAACAATTGATGTTTCTTCTGCCTCAAATCGAGGATGCAAGCGATGCACACCTGGCAGCTAATCCCTGTGACTGGGTTCCTAGTGCTCTGTACTGGTTTCTTTTTGACACCAGATTCACCCCGTCTGCAGCCAGCATTAGAAAGCTCACCTGCTGCCTGTTGACAAGGCACACTTGGGCTGCTAACTGCCTTTAGGTGATACAAACAGATTTCCCACATAAAATCTGCAGAAGATGCCGATAGTAGGGCTTGTCAATGATCAGTGTGACATGCAACAGCCTCAAAAGGACAGATAATACTGCATACAACTTTATTTCTACCTGCTGGTCAGAAAGGGGCTCTTAAAGAGACTCTCTTAATTTTTACAGGATGAAGTTTTGTTTCCCAGGTGACAGAATCAGGCAAAGGAACAGCACAATGAAGATACAACTGAAAAAAAAATGTCCCAAGCAAGACAACTCAAACAATGAAAAAAGTAAACTCACCAGTTCACCCATTCTACTGAGTGTTGCCTAGTGCAACTTGCTGCACAGTTACATATAATTGTCTTCAAGTACCTAAATCTCATTACTCCATTTTCCTGAATACAAGTGTTCTCTGATGAATAGCAGTTGCAATTCACTACTGTGTGGCTAATGCTCAGCCTATGGTGCTGTAATCAGCCAAAAGCTAGGAAGCTTGAAAAGCTTAAAGGATGGGAAAATTATATAAAACCTCTTTCTCCTAAGCCTTCAAGAGACTGCTACACTGCTACCTAGCACAGAGCAGAGAGATTGCTGGCTGATATGAAATACTGGTGTCTTGTTGGGATGCACTTGCAGCACAGGTATATCCCAGCACCTACTCTTTCTGAGGCTATATCTAGAAGAAAATTTAAATGAATTAACTGAATGGCTGTTCTGAAATGGCAGAATTCTGTGCAGATTCTCTTAATTTAGAATACATTAGGTTCTGTAAATTTGCACATAAAAACTAAATAACTTTATCTGATTTTCATACAGTACGATTGTATCTCATTGGGCGTTGCACAGATTTAACAGTAATGGTTTTTTGCACCCATTTCAGTTAAATTTATACGATTTGTGTGAGCAAAAGGATCTCTCTGTTGTTTCTATTCAGGCCATAATTTCTTCCTCTATCCTGACAAATGACCGAGTCAGTTTTTGCAGCATGTTATACCTCTGTCACTCTGGAACTCCCAGTGACCTCTGGCTTCACTCTGCCTTTACTGACGTTGTGTGTGAGAAGGCACTAACAGATCTGTCATTTCTTCAAAAATCTCTCTATGCTGGACTCCTGTTGGAGCTACAATCAAGTCACTGCTCTGATAAACATTCACCAAGGAGTTATGAAACAGACAATCAGCACCCATAAATCTATAAACAGATAAATTTAGATTACACAGAAGTGTAACTAATCCCACTTTTGCTCTGTTGAGTAACATGCTTTGATAGGCTGATAGGACACAAAAAATGTCTGTTATAAATAGATGTTTCTCTGATGAGTAAAGTCTTTGTGTTCTGTTGAGCACAGGCTGAGGTTGTTTCTTTTTTAACCTCTGGCTCTCCAAGTTGAAGCTTCAATTCAAAATTCAACCTCTCTCGTTCCTGGTCTGAAAGCTGTAATAATTTTGAAAATGAAATGTAGCATTCTTATTAGAGTATAGGTGCCAGATTAAAACTTCATTCTCTTTCTTATGTTTTGAACAATGCAGAGATATTCGGAATAAAAAAATAGCAGCTTTTCTTTCATTATTTTCAGTTGTCAACTGTCTATGGGCAAAATTCCTGAGGGCAAATAGTACTCTTATACTGTGATCTAAAAGAAATGTATTTTCAAGGTAATGTTTGTGAGTTTATTTGGTGCTTACAAATGTGTAAAGTATGGATAATGTAGAATTAAATCTGCAACTGTTAAGGCCTTTTTTTATCTTTGAGCTGAAGTACATCTCAATGTATTTTATTTCTAGCATACCAAGATAAAGACCAGAACATTCCTCTCAATTAATGCAATAAAGAGGTTTTGCTGGCATTCCAAGGGATATTTGAATAAAGAAAAGACCATTGTAAGAAAAACTACTTTCTTCTTCATTTTGGGGTGCTGCACCTACAATCATGAGATTAGTAAATCAGTTCATAGAAGCCCAGAAATTTTCCAAGTCTGTCTATTAATAATAAATGAGATATAAAAGATGATTATTAATATGAATTTTGGGAGCAGATCTCTGGCGGGAAGAAACATGATATTTATCTCTCTAACTGCCTTTTTTTATGTAGGGTTGTTTCTTTTTTGATTCGATGATAATCTAAGCAACTGTTTCTGGCTCATCGGAGTTCAGTAATTTCGTATCTGCACCTTGATATATTTTACATTTATTATTTAATCTCCGATACACAGCAAACCTGTGTTGTACAGAGACCAATCCTAACAGTAGTTTCTTTCAGAGGCAGAGTGCTGCTTTTTATTTCTATCAGTGGGTTTGTAAAACCAAGCTACCTACAGAGATAAAGGTCTAATTCCACTATTGCCCTGTTTCAATTTCAATATTCTACTGTCAAAGCTGGTGGTGCTGGTCTTAGTTCATTCCAGTCTAAAAAACATGGACTCCTGGCTCATTCTCTAAATATATCTCGTATTACGGCAGCTGTGTCTAAAATTAGCAGTCTCAGGCTTGGCTTAATGAATGCTGAAATTTGTTTGAATTTTCAGCTCACCACTGCATACTCCTTTGGCGTTTATAAAGCCTGTCTCTCCTGCCCTCAGCTCTCTGACATGAGCAAACCTTTCACTTACTTGAACCAGATTTTAAACAGCTGTCTGTGCCTGGTTGACGTTTTTCCTACAGATCCCAAATGAATTCATGCAGTTCTTTGCCTTTCAACCTAATTCCTCATGAACTGAGTAATCCTGCAATGCCCTTAACTCTTCCTGGTCATTTCAGAAAGAGTGATTTCTCCCATCCATTACCTCCTGCATAAATCTGCTGCCTCTCAAGGTATGGTCCTAAGGTATGGTCACTTCTTAACAGCCTTCTCTGTAACAGAGTCCTCTGAATATTAAATGGCTTCTGCAATTAAGCTATTAAACCTCGTTACTACAGTTGCTCCACAAAAAATCCTAGTGCAATTTCATATTCATGTTAATATAGAGAGATGTACAATTATAAATTAATTAAAAATTAAGAAACTTGTCAAAGTCTATTCATATGGCCTTTTCTGATCTAAATCCTACACTTCCCGTGGCTACTGGAGCTATGCAGTGCTCTTCATTGCCTAGATCACAGGTAGAGCCCTGCCTGCTCTACAGAAAAACCCACTGAGAGGTGGCTGAATTGAGCTAAGGGAAGTGTCAGTCTGGCAGCTCCTGCTGCTTCTACAATCAGAGAGAGATAGGAAACTTAACCTGTTGCTCAGTCTGCCCCTGCTCACAAGCCAAACCCACTCCATACTCTAGCAAAGCATGAAGATTGTGAAATGCATTGCTATTTGCACTTTGTTCTACAATTTCTACATTTGAAGTAAACGAAACTGAAGCGGAGATCACTTGTGTCATTCATGGGTTCAGATAGAGGGATCAGAATTCTGCTGTTTGCTTTGGAGTGAACTGTATTTACACAAGAGTACTTGAGCTATGCAGGAAAACAAGGCTGATGTCTCTTGAGGTACTCAGGGTTCCTTATCAGCAAAGCAGTTACTTCTCTAGATGACAGCTGGGTGTGTTTGCGTATTTACCTATACATAAAAATTTATGTGAATAAAGTTTAGGAAATTAAGCTGACCACAAGGGATGATTTTTTTCTTTAAGTAAATGACTGTGATTTCCATTTCCAAAAACCAAAGGCAGTTGGATAGCATTTTCTAACATACTGAGTCCACTCAGTGTGGGACATTCTAGAAAACATAACTGTACTTTGATCAAGCTAATATGTTTCATTTTGGGTTCTGCTGGTCAAAATTCAAACTTGACACATTTCCTCTAAGCTTTTCTGTTTACCACTGAATCTTATAACTGAAGTCAAATGCATATAGGTAGAAGATGAAGAATATTAGCTACCATTATGCTGCAAAGTGAAATGTTGATTATCAAACAGAACACATGCATATAAATTTCTTTTAAGATCTAAATTAAAAAACTATCTTTCAACCTTTAAATATTATATAATCTGTTGAGAAAGGGTGCCCACAGCAGTGAATATCAACGCAAGAGAAGAGCCCCTGAATATGTTATTTTAGCAATTAGTAGGTAGAAGAGGGTGGCAATGTAGCCTCTTGCTGCTGAAAGAAAGAGACTGGGTAGAGGACACGACCTTGGAAATAAACACCATGCTAGGAAGCAACTAGTTCTTGGAAACAAAGATGCCAAAGCCATTACAGTCAAGTAAGTGATTTATTAGACATCCAGTTCTTTCTGTATTATACTGGTAAGAGCAAGGAGATTAGTAGCTATTAACATGATTCAGAAAGATAAAATATATTGTCACTATACTAAAATCAAATATGAACTGAGAAAGCTTCTACAGAAACAAGCAAACTTCACATGCTTAACAATGCAGAGCTGGAAAAATCTCTCACTAGGCACCTGCAGTGATGCCTCATTGAAAACAGATATATCTGCCACATACAATCTTCCTTCTTCCCTCTTTTCTTGGGCATAAAGAAATTGAACAATAATATTGTAGTTTGCAAAGCAGATCAATAATATCAGAATATTCTACCCTTATTTCAGGATAGTATGCCCATGTGTCTAAATGTATGAGTAAAACTGTGGTAATGTTTTGACTCATGTGGAATTGTATTGGCCATCATTCCCCAGTTGGACAGGTCCATGGCAGTGCATACAAATTGCAGAATCATTAGAGGAGGGAGACTCTGAAAGTCACCTGGTTCACACCCTGCTAAAAGTCTAAGTAGCTTCAAAATTACATTAAGTTGGTCTGGGCCTTGTCCAATCAAGATGGAAATGCCATGACCTGAGTGGGTCTCTCATTAATTCCTCTGTTTGACCACCTCCTTTACGAAGGCTTTTAAACATAATAGGTAATATACAAGCATCATGAGATGAGTTTCTCTTCACACCTGCATTCAGGAATGCACACAGAAATGCCTATAAATGTGCTCTAATCAGGAACGACACAATACAGAGCAGACAGACCTTTCTCTGATAACCAAACCAGACAAGGGAGAACATGAGATTTACCTGGCTAGTACATAGTGAACCTGTGCCATGAGAAGGACTTAAAACTGTACATTTCAAAATTTCATGCTGTGTTTCAGAAGTAATCTTGTAATGGTTTAATAATTACAAAGCCCACACTTCTGCTTTTTCTTTGCTGCCCTAAGCTCTGAGTCTTCAGCTCACCATCAGGTTATATTTTCAGGTTTTCAAAGAAGTAGAATGCTTCTCTCCCTTTATTTTTTTTTTTAAACATAACACCACCTGAGTCAAAAATATTCACTTCACAAGTTTCACTTTATGAGAACAGTTTCTTACAACTAGCACATCAAAATGGGAAACTTACCAATGATAGAGAAGCATCCAGTAAAGCTCAGAAACAGGAGCTGAGGCAATTCCCTTCTCACTGTTAATGTTGTAAGTACAGGGCTTCCAAAAAAGGCAAACCCAGAAATCTTCCCTGTAGTTTTGAATTAGCCTTTTAGAGAAGGGGTGTGTGACACCCCCACATCTCAGTAAGTTCCCTTTATTCCAGGCCTTCTATAGAAGTATAGCAGAGGATAATCTGTGAGAAAAGCTTTATCAAAAAAACCCACCTAAATAAAGTATACTAATCAGTTAAGATTTTATTATGGAAAATAGCTTTCATTTTATCCCACAGTGCTTCTATTGCTTTATTTTAACATGTAAATCCAGAAGAGGAATAAAACCAAGAAAATAATACCATAATATACTTAGAAAAATCTTTTAAGCAACCATGAGCTGTAAAACATTGCTCTGGGCTCTCTTTGCATTCTGGCATTCAGGAATAGGTCTCTAAACCACTGTGCTCAAGGGACCAGGTGCAATAAATTACTGTAGTTGTATTCACTCAGTGAAAGCACATGGGTTTGCTCCTTATTTCTGATTATTTTTTCCCCCAGGCTTAGGTTTTAGAGCTACTGGTTTCTTCCCATTTTTCAGGGTGGAACAGCATGAGGTGACAGGACTTGCCAGAGGTCACAGAGTGAAAAGGAAGCCCAGCCTCTCCTTTATCAGCTATCTGTTCTGCAAAGTGAATTCTTGTACCTTGGTCTCCCACATCCCGTGTGAGTCAGCCTGGCTTTCTGGCCTGGGGTTATTTAATTTTTCACAGAAAATGAGCAAGTCCAAAGAAGAAAAATGTGAGTGAAATTACCTGGTTAGCTCAGGGATTAGGGCATTCACATGATTTGTAGAACACCCAAGCTCCACCAAAGTGAAACAGTGGCTGTGATGGAGACTATGGGCACATAAGCAGATCAGCAGCGCTTAAGGCATCCAGGTGGCCAAATTACACTGTGCCAGCCATCTAGGAAAATAAAAACCATGCACTGGAAAGTACACTGAAAGGTGAGGCTTATCCCCATGAGGTGAGTGGCTGAGGCACTGATGAGCTTCCCTGGCTTTGGTAAGTACCAATGAGCTTTGGGTGAGAGGATGGCCCATCACTCATGGGTGACATCATTGAAGCCCCCCAGGACAGCTGACCTTGCTTGGGACATTCCCTCCCTCTGCCAGTGGCCTGAGGCATGTGCCAGAGGTGTGGTAACAGGTGGTAACAGCTGTAGGGAGTTAATTTTAGTATTTAGAGCCTGAACTAAAAAGAAGCCCAGCCTAGGGTCACCCCGCACATCTGTGGGCCCTGCAGGCTTGGTCCTGGCTGACCCCAGAGCCCAACCATTCCAGGCTGCCTCTGAGCCTGGCTCCCCTCCCTGAGGATGGCTGATGCCTCAGCCCAGGGATCAGGAACTGCCTGGGCTGATCAGAGCTGGCACATGAGGGGCCTGTGCTGCAGCTGGCTGGGGGGCTGGTGATGTGGTTCTCCCGCTAGGGAAGAGAAAGAGGCTGGTACATGGATGAAAGCCATTGTGTGCAGAACCCCAGTGTCTCACACCGCCTGTCTCCTCACAGGAGGAGATTCTCCAAGTTGAGATGGTTTTACCTACTATACAGTCTCCTGTAGGACTTACACAATCAGGGCATCCTGCAGGGATGCCTTAGCGATTTTTTTGTTCATGCCAGAGTCGCTCTTTAATTTGTTTTCTGATGCCTGGTCTAATTTTGATATATGTGAGATTCATGTGTTGAGCAAGCTGATGGCTTGCTTACTTCTTCCTTGAGTCCAAACTTCATTTTCACAATACCTGGTGTTTAAAAGAGTGAGCTCTGATGTGCACTGTGACAGCACAGCCCAGCACGTAACTGGCTGAAGTCCAAGATCTGTTCCTGTTTGTGCATCTGTGGAATTACCTCTTCATTGCAAGCCACTGCACCTTGAGGTCTGTACAAAGTTGTCAACTGCTTTGATATCTGCAGACAAAGTGAGTAAAACAAGAAAAGAATTGTTTCAGTTATCCCTCTAGATTTTAAAGTTGGTATTATGTTCGCCAGGTCTGAAATGCTTGGGCAATTTTCAAAGGTTAAGTCAAATATCCAGCTACCATGACCTTTGCTTTTTGATTAATTTCCTGAGATTGAATAAGAGCAGATTCAATCTCTCAGACCAGTTCAATAAGAGATTTAAGAACATCTTCTGACAGGCCTGTGTTTTGCCCTATTGATCTCAGTAACTCTAGCCAAGGCTTCGAGTACTTTTGAGCTTTCTTGGACAGTTTGCAAACTCCAGACCTGGAATTCTGTGAAATGGAGGTTGAACATCCTCAATGTTTGGCAGACACTTTTGTTTCTGCACTTTAGGTACAGTCCTCTATTCCTTTTTCTCCAAACTTTAGGGCTGGATTTCACAAATAATTCTCTCTCCAATAGACTGAAGCAAAATTCATGGAGTCAAACACCCTGGCATCAAAAATGTGGACAGTAACAGAAGACAGTAATTTCTTTAGTCTACTTTTTTGATGCTATTTCTGCTAATTTTTGTCACCTCTGCTATCTCCAGAGACCACTAGAAACTGAGGAAGCTGCCTAAAATGAAGCAATGGTAAGAGTATGGTAAGGGGCAATTAGGGCCAGTCTGCAGTAGTGCCTGGATAATCCTAGTGTTGTAGAGGGTGGCCGTGGTCAAACTGTGCTGTGGTCCTTTAAATAAAGACTTGCTGATCCCTTAGGTTGTAGAGATGTCAAGGATGTCTTCAAAGAGATGCCCTGCTTCTGTAGGTCTGACAAGATTTCTGTGCATGGTCACTCACATGCTGTGAATTCCTGACTAAACATTGTGAGTAAAAATATTTTTACATGGTCTCTACCTGGAAGCCAGTAGAGTTTGAAATAAATGCATTGCTCCAGCAAAGCCACATCCTATGCACTGTGCAAAATGTTTTTGTGAGAATGTTTTTATTCTTGAGGAGTTCCTTTTCCGACATCAATTATTTACTAAACCCCAGTGGATAACTATAAACAAGGGATTATCTCAGTCTGGGTGTGTAGTTTAGGCTCAGTTCTTGGGGGCATGATGTTAAATATTCTGAGCAATGATGTGGAAGAAACCATAAAATCATGACTGATGGGGTGTGTAGGTGAGACAGGTTTATGGATTTATTGGATAAGGAAATCTATAGAATGGTGGTACAGAGATCTGTAGTGCCTGTAATATACATGCATGTTCACTTAAGGGAAATACACAGTTGTCCGTCTGTTACCAAAGTACAAGCTATACTTACAGAGAGGTGACAGGGCAAAAGAACTGGGTGTTCACAGTGTAAAATCAGCATAATTCAGTATCATAAATAGAAGGGCAGGTCTGATTTGGGGAGGGGAATGCCAAGTCAGCTATGGAAGCTATAATCTACTGAACATTTTTGTTCATTTGGAACATGTTATTTTAGTCTGGAGTTAAAGGTTCAAAGAAACCTGATGGAAATATTGAAATTACTTGGAAGAGAACAGGTAGAAAAAGTCTAGACTATTGAAAAAACTTTTTATTTTTGGATAAATAATTATAAAAAATGTACTTAAATGGCATAATACCTACAGAGAATGAGGCCACAGTAAGGAAAGAGAAAACGTAGTTTTAAATTCTATCATTATGAATTTACTTAGTCCTAGATTCTATACATTATATAAAGACGTGAGGCTTCTTTGGCTTGTTTTTGATTTCCAGAGCAGGAAATTTACAGGAAGCTGACTGAACTGTATTCTGTGAAATTGAACAGATGTGGTGTCAAAAAGCAGTTTTGTTAAATGCACTTCTCCCCAAGGAAATTGTAAACCACTTTTTTTTAAAAGGAGAGAGTATTAGCCTCTAACGAGGAGAAGGCCACTAGAATTTTAAAATACAAACCAAATAGAATTTTTGTCTCATTTTGAGGGACTCTCTTTTAAATGACTGGTGTTCTGCTTGGGGCACACCAGAAAAAGCAAACCTGAGGCTGATAATACTTTAGAAAATATTTTCCCAAACTGTTCAGTTTGGCTATACCATTCGTAACTGAAGACAGCAGCGGAGTTCTACTTTTAACTGCTCGAATTCTCAAAAGGAGGTGTTTGTTCTGACTGCCTCCATTTCAAGACATTCATCTGCTAAACTCCTGATGGTATTTGAAAACCGAGCTTCTTCAGGGTGTTTTTAGGCTGGCCAGGAGAAGTGAGGTATCTTGAAGACCCAACACTTGGAAACAGAAGGCTGTCAGTTTCTACCAGGTATCTGTTGGTCTTTTAGGCAGCCTTTGACTAGGAACTACAAAAGAGTGCCTTCTAAATGTTTGTCTGAACATGAAAATATCTTAACTCTTTTCAGTTATCTAACATAATCGCTGGTACTTTGAAGGCACTGAAAGATCTAAACTATTGAAACAGAAGTCTCAGCTCTGGAAGTTGTACATAGTGTCATTTTTTTGATGACTCCTGTGAGCCAGAGGAACTTCCACTATGGGATGAATCAGTGGTAGCTGAAAATCTCTGCATTTTACTGCCTTGTGTAGACATGTCCTGAGTCATGCTCTTTAATTGCCTCAGGCTGTAGCTGCAGAAAGTACAAAGATGAAAGGAATCCTCCAACTGGTGCACTTTGACATTGCATGATTGAGAGCATAGTGTAAATGAAAGCTTAGGAGTTGTCTGGTTCTCAGGTTAATGGTGCAGAGTAGGGGCTGAACAGAGGGCCTGTGGTCATTGCAATTTGAAAGTAATGGATGGTGCAGCTTAGACAGCTTAAATATTTTTCAATATTTCCAGGTGTGCCAAGGTAGAGTCCTTAGCATAGGAGCAGCCCAAATCATGAGCCCTAGTAAAAACTAGACTCGATATAGAAAGGACATACTCTGAGGTATATATGGATGAAAGATGGTACAAAAAAGACTCTCTAGGAGTATAGAAGAGATCTATAAAAGACCATTTAGGAAATTTCCTCACATTTCTAAAAAGTTTTTAAACTTTGAGGAAAACTAACATTTTCTTCTAGATATTTCATCATCTCTCTGTATCAGGATTCTTTGAGTGACTTACATGGTGCAGAATGATGCTGAAGAATGAAATCTTTTGTCTGATCTTATAGCAGTAATTGCTAAAGAAAGATCACAGTTTTATTGCCCAGCTATTGCCAGCAGGAAACTTGA
Source organism: Oxyruncus cristatus (assembly GCA_013399855.1). Lineage (NCBI taxonomy): Eukaryota > Metazoa > Chordata > Aves > Passeriformes > Cotingidae > Oxyruncus > Oxyruncus cristatus. The sequence goes on from VXAY01002810.1 coordinate 31,965, forward strand.
ATCTTCCTCTGACTGGAACAAGCTGATGGTGAAATGTGGGCAACTAAGTATTGCCCTCTGTGAACTCTTCAACTTTGAAATCCATGCCCCTTTACTGAGACCAACTTGAAAGTTTCTTTTCAGTTAGATACTGGACAGAAGACCCATGGTTAAATGCTGGTTCTTACAGCCTGTTTACAGAGTGGCGAGTAGATGTTCTAGCGTACATCCAGATGTTGACTTGCCCACAGTAACTCTGATGCAAAGAAATGGAAGGAAACTGGGTGTTGGAGAGTCAGAGCAGCTCTGTAATCACCCATCTAGTCCAGAAACAGTCTAGCCATACTCACAGTGCACAGATGTGGTAAGTTTACTCTGTCTGAAGAAGGGAAAGTTTAGGTGTGACCTAATTGTGCCCATACGGTACCTAAAGGGAGTCTACAAAAAAGGTGGAGGGAGACTTTTTACAAGAGCATGTAATGATAGGACAAGGGGGAATGGCTTCAAACTGAGAGAGAGTAGGTTTAGATTAGACATTAGGAAGAAATTCTTTACTGAGTGTGGTGAGGGACCAGCACTCAGCTTTCCCAGAGAAGCTGTGGAGTGTTCAAGGCCAGGTTGGATGAAGCTTTGAGCATCAGGTCTAGTGAAAGGTATGCCTGTCCACAGCAGGGGGGCTGTGACTAGATGATCTTTAAAGCCCCCATAAACCCAGGCCATTCTATGATTCTATGAAGATGGGAAGAGAGGTGTACTAACTCAAGGTGATGTTGTAGGGTGCTGCCCTTGCCTGTCCAAATGGTGATTTTTAGTAATACCAAGTGTTATCATCTGGTTCAGAGCCCTGAGCAGCAGTTTGGAGATCCTCCATAGTCTGCTTCTGGCATAGAGACAAAAATTGTTTCTTTTTCTTATCTTCATCTGTTAGGACTCAAAGTCTTTCAGGCAATGCCCATCTACCAATGCACTTTTGTACTACACCTTTTCTGATATGAAGCCTGATCTTGGCAGGGACACACAGTCTGTGGGTGGCAATAAAACCTTGTCTAATTAACGTGATTTTCCTGTACTGTGTCATGACTCAATGAAATGCATCAGTTTCCATTCTGGTGGCAGATTACTCACTGACTTCAATCTAAGAAACCATTAGGTCCAGACCCATTCTACCTTACAGGGCACTGCTCCGTCAATGTGTCATTGTGCTCAAGCACAGTGCTTCCACTGGAGCTTCCCACTGGGGAGACAAAAGAATTGTACTGAGAGCTCTGCCTTTGACCATCAAATCCTCCCTCAATCGAATGAGACTGTCTAGATTGACAGGACAATGAACATGAATTAGAGTTTGGGTGAGGCATCTGTCTGTGGATGGGATAAAGCACAGGTCAATGGGTGGAGAAGCTTATTTATGCAGCCAAATAAATGTTAATATTTAAATTGGGTTTATCTTGTTCATGAACATGAAAATGTTCTACCCACAGGATGACTCAAAATATTTTCACTGTCTATCAAGAAAGGATGCCAACAGGAAAGGAGGAGATGACAAAACTCATTGCCTAAAGATGAGGAAGGTATTCAGCGATTGCAGCTGACAGTGTTGCCAGCTTCTACAAATTCCTCTCTGCCCTGGAGCTGACCCAAACCAGAGAGCAGGAAAGCACAGCAGAAAGAACAGTTCTTTCCTAAAGGAAGGTTTGCCAGATGAGGCAGGCAGGAACTGGTTACTACTGTGGGGCAGAGAGCTGCAGCTCTGTTATGGGTGTATTTCCATTCTGACAGCAGCATGTACAGTGGGGCAGCTCTTGGCCACCTGTCTCCCTGCTGTGAGAATTCCTCAGAGATTTCCTGTGTGGCAACTTCTGAGAGAATCCTCCTATCTTTTCAGAAACTAAAGACTTTGCCATATGGCTGCTATAAAATAAATCAAAGCACATATCGATGTTATTTCTGTTCTCTGATGCTCACTACCCTACAGCAGTTTTGTTTTTCCTTTGTCCACAATATTGTGAAAAGATCTAAAAGCCTTACATCTTTGGGCTTCATTAAGTTGATCTCTTTTCCAATGAACTGGACAGAAGATACATGTTAAACAAATCAGAAGGAATGTCTGAGTGCACCCAACTGAAACAGATTTGTTTTCCAAGTATAAAAGAGTTTTTTTATCACTCCTGGCACACACATTTCCAAAGTGTTATACTGCAGGAACTCTTATTCTGAGGCTTCTTTGTAGCAGTAGTTGAAGGATTAAGAGATCCTTGTTAGAATATCTTTTTCTCTAAAAGAAAATTGTAACCATAAGAAAGTGCTGGCTGTATAAGCCTTTGGCAGAGGATGAATTTGCGTAGTCAGGAAATCTTCTCCCTTTTGGGTCCCTAGTGGGACATGTTACCTCGCTCAAATAACCTCTATTCTGCAGCATTCCAATTAATGACTATTATGTAATAACGAGATAGCAAAAGCACACCATGTGAACATGACATGTGACCCTCTCAGCTTCAGCTGGGCCTGCTGATGTTGCAGTACACATGTATGACGGTGGACAGCTTCCCTCTGTACCACTGTGGAGGATAAAAGGCCAGTGGGATTCATTCACTGGTAGCAGAGGAATGAAGATGCACTGAACCAGCAATCTCCTCTGCATCAGTAGAGAGGAAGTCTCATAGTAAGAGTAGAAGAGAGAAGATGAAGTCTCGTAGTAACAGCGATATGAAAGGGACTAATGACCACAGTCCACTTCTGACTAGGCTCTGGTCTCCCCACATTCTGGACTGGCCCAACAGGAATATCTCTTGAAAATGCTGATGGAGGAATGGAAGAAGAAAGGAGTCCAAACTGTTCCCAGCCTGTAGCAGTTCAGCACATTTCCCAACAGCTCAGACCTGCAAGAGTGATCAGAGACCTTTTGTGGGAAATCATTCACCAGACAAATTGCTGACAGGCTGCATAGCGAGGTTGTGGTTCTCAGTCTCTGGAGATATGAAAAAACTGGACACAGCTCTGTGTAATATGTTTCAGGTGACCCTACTTGAGCAGAGATGTTGGACTACACAACCTTCAGTGGTCCCTTCCAAACTCAACCATTCTCTGATTCTAATTGTGTGGTAGATGAAGTCATTATTTCCATTCCCCTCAGGCTGCAACAAAGCACATTTGTTATCCTGTAAAACCTGTTTTGATTTCTCTTTCTGATTGTAATTTTAGACAAATAATAAAAAAAAATCTTTCCATTTGAGCTCATTTAGACAAGGTGATTTTAATGTTCTCGTGCACAGGTTTTTTGCCTCCACTATCAGCGATTTTAAATTAAGAAGGATTGAAGTCTTTCCCCCAGGACTTCCAGGAGCAATCAAATCGTGGCTCCTGCTCTGCTGCACCAGGAGGTGACAGTGTGTCATCCTTGCTCACTGGGCTGGGACTGGCAACCAGTGGGGGCTGTGGGGCTGCCATGAGAAATAGCCAGCCCTGGAGTTCATAAGGCCACTCCCACAGCATCAACAACGAACCCATGAACAACCTTTTGTTATAAGAATTTCCAAGCATTGCAAGCTCATAAATCACAATTGCATTTATTGAGACGATAACGCTATTACCAAGCTACGGTACACCTTCACCTTTGCACCTGCAATACCACTTGACATTTCTGAGTGACATTTCTACCAGCTATGGAGTCAGTCTATTCAGCCACAGCTAAATTTAATTTTAAACAATAAAAAAATAAAAATGCTCAAAAATGTAAGGACCTTTTGTTAGAGCTAAACATAGCTCAGCTCAGCCCAGCTAACAAAAGGTATTTTGCTGGCTTTTTCTAAATCACAGGCTCCAAGATACAGCTTCCAATACTCTGCCCTGGGATGCACACTGACTACTCTGATGCACTCATGAGAAACAAAAAGAGCACAAAAAAATCTGAGTGCAAGTCAGACATAGCAGAGAAGATTGAATGATGTCTCAGTCCAGGCTTGGGGTTCATGCAAGATAAAGTATTTGTAGAATGCTGTCAGGAATGCAGGAGTAGGTTTTGGACACCCACTGCTACAACTCTGAAAGTTTAGCTTCAGTTTCCCAAATCTTATTATTTCTCAATAACAGAAAAACGCAGGTGGGGAGGGAGCCCCAGAGTGACCAAACCCAGTCCCCGCAATCACAGCAACAAAGCAACCATTGAGATACCAGTGTCTGAGTCCACCTCTGTTAGGAAACAAGGAAAGGAATCACTTTTTCCTCAAATAGGAACCTCATTCAACCAAGTCTGCTGCCTCTGACTTGGGTACGACTTAGGCTGTTAAGAGAATTCTGTGATACTTTGTTGTTAATTTTTGCCATTGGTACTAACTGGGAAAGGGGAGGGAGAAGTAACAGGGGAGGCCTTTTTCCTTGGCAGGGGGAAGGTAAAACTTCCCACAAATATCTTCAGTGGGCGGAAATGTTTATCTGCTGGTGAAAAATATTCTTTTTTTTTTTTTCATCAAAATCCACAAGCAAAGTCCATCATTTAGTACTTTGGCAATGGCCAGATTCCCTTTCTTAAGAGTGAGGGGAGAACTGGTCACAATTTGTCAGAGGAAAGGCAGAACCTTATTCATCAGAAACAGTGAAGAGAATTTCTGTGTGAAAGTGAAGGGAAGTGGTCTTCTTTCTCAGCTCTCACAAATCACAGTGAGATGACTTTTTCCAGCATTTTAAAAGAAATAGGGAAATTCATACCAGCCCTACAGTAGACTTATGCCTGTCTGTTCCCAGCAATTTCGACGTTGAATGTCCTGTCACAAGGCATATCATGCAATATACATTTATTTCTTTCCGACAAGATCCTACAGGAATTTGAGGTACAAATAGCTAATGATTCTAGTCATTCTAGAGTTCTAGTCCCATGCCCTGAGAAATAAACATGCTCATCCCAAAAGGGCTTAGCTTTATTTTTCTTCCTCATGCTGCTGTTTTCTGAAGAAGTAATTGGCTTTGCACCTCTTACTTAGTTTCTGCTTGGCAACCTGGGACAGACTCTGCTTGTCCTCCTGTTACTAAGGCAGGAACTGTCAGACTCAGTAACAGGAATTTATTCTGCCTGTGCAGAGGCGAGAAATAGCGCCTCCCAAAGACACAGGAGCAAATGGCACCTGGAGAGGAGCCAGCACAAACTCCTCCACAGCAGTCCTGGTGTGGGTTGGGACCACAGCAAACACTGCAGGAGACTGAACACTGAGCTTCATGGGTGGTAGTCTGACTGTTTATTCAGAAGCCACCCTGAGCTTTGAACCCTGGTGAGGTATCCCCAAACAGTAGGAAATATAGGACTAGAGCACCTCTGCTATGAAAACAGGCTAAGAGAGCTGGGCTTGTTCAGCTTGGAGAAGAGAAGGCTCTGGGGAGACCTTACTGCAACATTCCAGTACTTAAAGAGGACTTACAAAAAAGAGGAATAGCAATTTTTTTACGTGGGCAGATAGTGACAGGACAAGAAGGGATGGTTTTAAATGGAAAGAGTAGAGATTTAGGTTAGATTTTAGGAAGAAGTTCTTTACTCAGAAGCTGGTGAGGCAGCGGCACAGTTGGCCCAGAGAAGTTGTGGATGCCCCATCCCTGGCAATTTTCAAGGCCAGGTTTGATGGGGCCTTAACCAACCTGGTCTAGGGGGTGGCCTTCCTGCCCATGGCAAGGGGTTTGGAATGATGATCTTTAAGGTCCCTTCCAAACCAGGTCTTTCTATCATTCTGTGAAAATACATTTGTCAGCATCAGTATAACTAAATAATAGGGAAGAAGGCAGTTCTGTAGGAGATGGCTTTGGCACGCTGCCTCTCTCCTTGCTCCAAACCCCTGGCAGCAGGCTGACTGGATTACTTGAAGTGGAATTTGATTATGGCCTGCCAGCCAGAGCCTCTGCTGCTTTGCTTGACTGCACAATGTGAGTGTGTCAGGACAAGTTCACTGCAAGGGAAAATCCACTGAAGTCAAGAGGCTTGTACTGAGAACAAATCCAACCCTAGGCTTTTTTGCAGTGTGAATTCAGTGCTGATGCAAGCAGGCACAGGTCCCACTGCTGTTGGCAGTGGTCTTTTGAGAGGCTCAGGCCTGCCTATTCTGTGCTGCCCTGCTCCAGGACCAGCCAAATCCTTCAGTGTTTCTTGCCACATGACACTCCTCTGCAGGGGGAGATATTGTTAAGGACAAATATCACAAGTGCTTATGGCTGTGGGGAAAACTTCAGAAATTTAAGAGAAATATGCCACTGATAAAATAACGTTTTCCTGATATGGGAAACAGTGTGGGAAACCAGTTTTGAGACACCCCCATGCAGTTATTATGACAAAGTTACTACTGTTGCTACCAAAACAGTGCATTTTTCAGCTCCATTTTGCCACTGATCATAGTGCAGAACCATCCAGCTAATTTACTTACCTCTTCATCCCAAATTGCCTTCTGTGGCAGCCCGGCTAGCACTCATTTCCTTACCTTCCAACAGTTCCCACTGTCTCCAACTGGAACAGCTTCTGCAGTCTCATGCTGAGCTACCAGCATGGAAATCAGAACACATGGAGCTGAATATGTGGGGTAGAATGCAGTGAAATGTGATTTTAAATAAATAAATAAATACATTTAGCACAGATACTTAGAATCATAGAATCATTAAGGTTGGAAAAGATCTCCTAGATCATCTAGTCCAACCTTTGTCCAAACACCACTATGTCAACTAAACCATAGCACTAAGTGCCATGTCCAGTCATTTCTTAGACAGTTCCAGGGATGGTCACTCCACGACTTCCCTGAGAAGCCCGTTTCAATGCCTGATCATCCTTTCAGTAACAAAATTTGTCCAACTTGAACCTCCCCTGGTGCAGCCTGAAGCCATTTCCCCCTGTCCTGTCAAAGGACTTTTCCTAACACTGCATTCTTTGTGATGATTATTTATAGAGGAGAAACCTCCAGATTTCTGCTACTAAGTTTTCAGGCTGATACATTGATAAGATATAGAAATCAGAGGGCCTGGATGCATAATAAATTCTCAAAGTACTCTATGAGGTCCTCAGCAGTATGCCAGGTTTTTGGAAATTGTCTTTGAGTATTATTTTCTAAGATTTCCCCCTGTTTTTCTTCTCTTTTGTTAAACATTGGCTGAGACCAAACGTTCTGCAGGACCAGCCTCAGTGCAGGGCCTCTGTCATCTCACATACACCAGCACAATGGCACTGCCTGTCCTTGGGGAGCAGAACCCAGCTCCAGGCAAATGTCCAGACAGGCATGATAAAGGTGGAGATACCACTGGAATGGCATTTTTCCAGAGTCCAGCAATAAATTCGATATTAATATTTTCAGTGGTTGTGGCCATGACATTTTGCTGAAGATTGTTGCAGGATAGTCCACCCCGAACAGACCCAAAATCCAATAATGCATACTACGCAAGCCATCATGCAGGTTGTCATGCAAGCTATCATGCAAGGTCAGCTGCTGGAGCCAGGGTGCTGACTCGATGTTAAATTATGCTAAGACCATCCTGGTTCACCAGACTTCAAATAGACATCTTTTTCTGTTGAAACAAGATGTGACAGAGAAGCTAGTCTGTGAGCTTGTAAATCTGTGACTACCAGTCCACCACTTCATAACCATAAAAGCCCAGTCCAGCTCCCATATGGCAGATTCTTCCACATACTTCCTTGAAGCGTGAAGCAGGGATGCCTCTTCATGGTTACTCCCCAGGGGTTAAGAGAGAGATCTGCCTGTTATCTCGTGTGGTGAGTTACATCAATTTCTACTTAATAATTATTTCTTTTGCTAGCTTTAATACAATTGCATTAATATAATTGCTTTGTTACAGTGCACTATATTACTTTGTTATATAATACTCTACTTGTAGATTTTATAGCTTTTACACTGTGTAGTAATTAATTCTGATTAGGATCTTCTGTCTGTTCACCTGTTGATTAAATTGTCATAATAAATAATTCATTTATATAAATGTATCTGGTTTGCCCTCATTAAAACCTGCGGGACAAAGTGGTTTAATCATACCTCTATAATTCCTTTAAATTTAAACCGTTAACACAGTTGGAGGCTAAGATAGGATTCAGCTGCACCTAAACCCTTCTCTGAGAAGGAGTTTAGAAAGCAAGGGAGTCCTTTCTACACCTCGAGACTCACCAACAGGGTGAGTTTTTTAAAACTTTGTCTAAGCCTTCCACCCTCCCATGACAAAGATTAGTAATGCAAGGGGAGTTTTCTGTCCTTTGGTAATAATAAGGCTGAAATATGGGGCACAAAACATAAACCAAAAAGCCCTTCCATTACCTGCTTTACAAAACCTAAGGGACTTCTCATGCAAACGCTAGCTAGAAACCATGCCCATGGGCTGCACGAGCCTCTTGTTTAGAGGCAAGCTCACTCCTTGGCAGTGGTAGCTCTAGAAAAGAACCTCTGCAATCATGTGAGGCTGTCACTGCAGTCACACCCTGCTACATTTTTTTTAAAGGGCAGAAATACATATATAAATATTACTTTGTGAACAGCACTGACACACAGGAGATGGGAAAAATCACTGATGTGTGCATGTGAATGGCTGAGATTTTGCAGGCTGATGTGCAGCCTGTGGCATTTGGGATTTCTGAGAGAATGTTGTTAAAAAGGATCTTATAATTCAAACTAACTGTTCCTTCAGAGAGCAGGACAGGAGGGGGTGGGAGTGTTCTCTGAATGCAGGGAAATTCAGATGGTAAGTAACATGTGATGGAGAGACTGCAAGGGGAACCCAGCCAGGTTTTGATTGTTCCAGTTCAGACCAGCACAAAAGAATCAGTGACCTGCTGGATTTAAATGGTCAGCTTTAGTGCCCTGATTCTAGCTTTTATGTTAAACCCCATCAATGCTTCTTTTACGTCACTTTACAAGCCCTTTCCCTGATTGAGACCATGGAGATTGAGCCAAGCACGCACTGGGGCTCAGGAGACACAACACTGATGATGTCAGGGAAACCCTGTCCACTCCCCCTCAGTGCAAGTTTTGGCCCTGGTCTGTAGCACAGTCCTGGTAGGTGGCAGCTTCCAAATATGTACTGATTCATGTGTAAGCATCTCTTACCCATCTGCAACCCTGGTCAGCTCTTATGCTAAGAGGAAGGGGGCAACAGAGCAAATAACCAACTGAAATACATTTACTTATACATCTGCACGTACAGTACCCAGCTTCAGCTGCAGGGACTGATGGGACAGATCCTGAGACCTGACCTGCATTGAGACCATGACCTCACAGACATGTTGTATGGCCACAGACAGATTGCTTCATTTTGCTTTTTCATATTTCTGCCCACCTGCAAAATGGGATGTCTGTGACCCAGCTGCTGCATGGATAGGGGATTTGGAGTTTGCATTATACTCTGCTTTCTCTTTTATTTTATCAACTCGCATGAAACTATATTCCATGTTTGCACTTGCGCTGATGTAAGTGAAGAACAGGAAGTCTAGTAGCATAAAATAGTAATTTCAAAGAACTGTGCATTTAAATAAAGACAAAACAGCTGGTCTCAGAGAAACAAGACTGAGATTCAAGAGGCTTAGTCTGAATTCATAATTCTACGGAGCTCTATGCAGAGGTTGTGTTTTTAATAATTTTTCTTTTACTGTCTAGCTTTGAACAAGACAGCATTTACAAGGCTGCTTCTTTAATATTTATTAATGAATGTATTAATTCACCTACTTTATTAAGTCCAGGATGATTAATTTCCAATAAAGCAGAGGAAACAACTTAGGTGTAAGTTATTTCTCTGCTAAGAGGGGTGGCATGAACTTACATGCAGATTTGTACATGTGAATAAATACACACACATACAACTCCTGCTCACTATGCAGAAGAGAGGGGTGTGGTACATGTGTATTTCCACAAATAAGGATGAAGAAATTTTTTTAAGCTTTCCCTAAGTAAACTACAACTAGGAACAAAGAAAAAAAAACACAAAATGTCATTATAAAAAGGATTCATTTTCTAAATTTCTGATTAGAAAAAAATGAGTTGTTTTAGATATGGACATTAATTTTTTTACTATTATGCTTGCTATGTTAAGTGTAGTTGGATTGATGTAATAGGCTGGCTTGTAAATATATGCGGTTCTTGACTGTGCTTTTCTACATTTAGTTATCTTTGTGGTGTTTTGAATACAAATAGATGGCCAGATATGTCGGTAGTGGTGTTTATTTGTTGCTCTTTAAAGCAACAGAAACTGTCTCCCCTGTGTCTGAG
>VXAY01002810.1:42445-63703 GCA_013399855.1 Oxyruncus cristatus
GTGGAAGAAACCTCCATAGAGCCCTGAATCTTGTAGTGACGACATGATAAAAAACCCTCAGCAGCTGTAAGCAAGCAGCAAGGTGGGAGTAAACTTCTCTGCATTCCAGTGAAGAGAGAGAAGTTCGAGCTACAGAGATATGGAACTGTTACCTTAAAGACTTTTTTTTTTCCTCCCTTCTCTTTCTCCCTCTGGACTGTTTTTGAGGGAGAGAGGAGGAGAGGCATTTGTACATATATAAGTGTGCTATTATAAGAAAACTAGTTAGAGTTGTATGTATATATGTATATATATGTAAGTATTCCCCTTAGTTCTGTAGTGTAGCAATAAATCTTAGTATTACCCCCATTTCAAAGTGATCTGTTTTGTCTGTGCAAAATCTTCCTAATTAGTAGCAAAATTTATAGGTTGATAATACTGTGCAGAAAGCACAAGAGCTAAACCTATGACATCCTTTTAAAAATGGAGGATCTGCTGCATTTGCTGGGGAGTGATCACTTGAGGTGTCATCATAGCCACCGACACTGGAACCTTTCTCTTTTATTTTATCAACTCGCATGAAACTATATTCCATGTTTGCACTTGCGCTGATGTAAGTGAAGAACAGGAAGTCTAGTAGCATAAAATAGTAATTTCAAAGAACTGTGCATTTAAATAAAGACAAAACAGCTGGTCTCAGAGAAACAAGACTGAGATTCAAGAGGCTTAGGCTGAATTCATAATTCTACGGAGCTCTATGCAGAGGTTGTGTTTTTAATAATTTTTCTTTTACTGTCTAGCTTTGAACAAGACAGCATTTACAAGGCTGCTTCTTTAATATTTATTAATGAATGTATTAATTCACCTACTTTATTAAGTCCAGGATGATTAATTTCCAATAAAGCAGAGGAAACAACTTAGGTGTAAGTTATTTCTCTGCTAAGAGGGGTGGCATGAACTTACATGCAGATTTGTACATGTGAATAAATACACACACATACAACTCCTGCTCACTATGCAGAAGAGAGGGGTGTGGTACATGTGTATTTCCACAAATAAAGATGAAGAAATTTTTTTAAGCTTTCCCTAAGTAAACTACAACTAGGAACAAAGAAAAAAAAACACAAAATGTCATTATAAAAAGGATTCATTTTCTAAATCTCTGATTAGAAAAAAATGAGTTGTTTTAGATATGGACATTAATTTTTTTACTATTATGCTTGCTATGTTAAGTGTAGTTGGATTGATGTAATAGGCTGGCTTGTAAATATATGCGGTTCTTGACTGTGCTTTTCTACATTTAGTTATCTTTGTGGTGTTTTGAATACAAATAGATGGCCAGATATGTCGGTAGTGGTGTTTATTTGTTGCTCTTTAAAGCAACAGAAACTGTCTCCCCTGTGTCTGAGTTATGGCTGAGTAGGTTAGAAGGATCCCCAGCTTATGAACATCCCCTAAGTCCAGCAGATTTCCCAGCAACCTTTCTGTTCATGAAATCCATCTTTGTCACAAATAGCAAATCTTGGGCTATGGAATATTGCAATCTCATTATGGGATGTCATCCCATAGCACAAATACATTATTCTGAGTGGATTTACAAACAGTGCAGCCAACGTTGCCACCTGGATATGACAGATGTACTGGGTATATATTTACACCAAAACATGATTTACACTTGTCAGGACACTGGCAAGAACAGGCTGCAAAGACCAGAAATACTGTCGAGAGTTTCTCCTTTGTGGTTCCTTAGACATCACAATCCCTGTCCTGAAGAATGGGGAGGGGGAGAAAGCAGCTCTCCCTTGCTCTTTAAATTATATAGGTGGATGTAGTGGGTAATATTCAGCTCACTATCTCTGTCTGCAGGGCTCGAGCTGCGCCTTCCACCTGTGGGAGCAAAGTATGTTATCTCCCACTGTTAAAAAAGCCCAGACCAGTCCATGGATCCTAGAGGTGCATCTCAGAGAATGAGGGATAATGTTCACATCTGTCCAAGTTGCACTGACTTCAGCCCAGATGGAGTAAGGATCAAAGGTGCACCCTCTGATGACTCTATAGCCGTCCTAGGAGCACATTTGTGTCTCCCATTTGATCTACCATTCCTTGCACTGACTTGCAGTGAACTTCTGTCCAAAGGGCTCAGACCATGTTCTGAGAGCTGGGAGAGAAGGTTGTGCTTGTCTGTGCTGATTGCCCACCCCCGGGCAGTTCCACCCTCACAAGCACGTGCCCTTCTCCCAGGCTTTGCACACAGCTCCCGTTATCCGACTGCTATCAGCAGCCAAGCACTTCCAGTGCCATGTAGGAAGCGTGGGCAAAAGGCCAGCAGCTGAGCTCTCCAAAGGAGAAACCCTACAGGTATCTGCTCCTGTGGGGATGTGAGAATGGTCAGGAAATCCTCTGAACTAGTTGCTACGTTGGGTTGTCAAAGGCATCTGATTAGGTGGGAGACAGGGAGGGGGGTTTTCACCCAGGAGACCTCAAACTATGCTGTGTGGAGTATGTCTCAGAACCACCATGTGCTCCCAGGGGAACTACCCTCAGTGGCTCTCCAGGCACTCCGTCCATGCCAGAGCAACCATCCCTTGCCCACACTGTCTGCTCCCTGCCTGAAGGCAGAACTGTTGGCTCTGCTTGAAATCCATCCTTCAGCTTAAGTATAGGAGCCTTCAATCCAGACCTGAGTGGCACAGGGAGCTGCCCTCACAGCATGTGTGTCTGCCTAGTTAAGGGTGCCCTTTCAGCCAGTAGTAGTTTACTGGTGGAGACAGGGTATCCAGCATCCCAGTAAATAAAGAGAAAAATGCTGATTAGAAAAGTAATACCAGAAAGAACAGGTTGGTTTTATTTAATCCAAGAACTGGTCTCTCTAAGAAGAGGAAATATAATTGTCTGTGAATGAAGATAAATCAAACTGAAACAGGGAAATCAGCTCCACCAGAGCCAAAAAATAAATGTGAGCAAACCTCCAGGGTTCTCATCTCCATGAGATGAGACAAATGAGAGAGGAAATGATCCGCTTAGAGCTAGAGGAGTCCAGATAACATATTAACATAGAGGGGACGGAAGGAAAGGAAAGGCCTTAGGGAATGTCTGTAGAGCTCTGTCACCCACAGAATCAGCAGGACTGATGGCCCTCAGTATCATGGCAGCCTGTAAGGCCAGCAGGGACTCACTGTTTCTAGGGCACAGGGAGAAGACTTTCATTCTTTCCTAGTGAAGGAGGCAATCAGAACACCCTTGCGGTTGCACATGGGTCAGGAGTGTGGGGTGCTGCTGGGAAGAGGACGTACTCTGCTCTCTGGAGACCGGAGAAGCAGTGCTGCCCTAAGGCAGTAGGGAAGGAAAGCAGCTTGGATGGTATGTAAAAAGAATTTGGAGAGAGGACTGTGAGTTGTGGAACTCATCCTGTCATCTCAAATGAGACCTGGTCCCTTAAAAGTGGGTACTCTTCAATCTTAGCCTAAGCTTTGGACTACTACACACCCCTAAAACATAGTACCCTTTCACATGAACAGCAGGCCACAGTGAAGTGCTGAAGAGAGCTCTCAATCCAAATCCAAGGCCACCCTGGGTCAACGATCCTCTAGCCCTGCAAAAGGGAAGCAAAGCAGAACAGAGCTGGCGTATCTCCAAACAGCAACTTACAACCTAATTTCCATTTCTCAACCATGGGCATTTTAAGCCCAAAGCCTTTCTGAGTAAAGTGTCTGTGAAAATCAGGGCCTTTCCAGTCCAGAGGGTTTGATTATGGCTCAGGTCTGCACGAGTTCAGTGCTTGAATATCCGATGTGTGAAATTTTAATGGGGGAGCTATATAAAGAAGAGAGTTCTGCATGGTTTTCCAGTAAAATCATGGATTTATGTTTTAAATATGAGATATACACTGTGCAAAATCACAGTCAAGTAAAAAGTGATTAAATAAAAAAGAGAAAAAAAATTAAAATTAAATTAAAAAAGTCTGCATGAAGGTGAAAGTGTGTTGACAGATCATGATTATGTTCCTGTGGTCACCAGTGCTACTAGTCCAACTCCTTGAACAGAAGTCAGGAAGCTAGATAATCAATCATCTGTTCATTCCTACCGGGGATGCCTTTCTTTTTTTTCCAAAGTTCCTGTTAACACTGATTCATTCTGGACTTTAGATATGAATGAAAGTAACTCTTGAAATGTTGAAGAAAAAATTCATACAGAAGAAAAACTGATGGCGTTGCCTATGCAATGGCAATGTGACATCCATTTAAATGTTATGCATATCAAACACTGCCTCTCCCTAAAACAGACCGGGGTTGAATTCAAAGTATAATTACACTCTTTTCCTAGCCCAGAGAAATGGGAAGTCACATGCCCAGCTGTTAAATGAGAACCTCTAATGATGAGGCAGCTGCAGAAGCAGCACACAGACATTGCTATATCTCCTTAGGTCAGACTTGTGGGGGAAATTCCCCAAATTAAATTTCTACAGCCAGTGTTGGAGCATGATTGACACAGATCTTCGTGCAGGAAATAAAGTCGGGCTCCTGTCCAGCCAGTCCCCAGTATGTTACTTCCCCTTCGCCATCTTCTCAGGCCAGCACAAGGTGCTTGTGCTGGTGTCTTGTTGCCGTGAGCTTCATGGCTGCATTCTCCCACACAGCTTTGAAATTCATCTTGACCTGTTTCTCTTGACAGATGAATAGAATTGCTTCTGAATGCAAAGACACACAAGATATAGCTGTGAATAACAGCTACCCTAGAGCCCAATACTGCACCTCATTGCCTAATCAGTTGAAAGGAGAGCCAGGAGCCTTCTTGATGGTTGAGGGACTGAAATATTAATTCGGTGCTGAATTCACACTTCACCAAAGCCTGTCTCTGAGTCTAGGCATTTCTGCTCATCCAAGATGTACTGACATTTGCCTTCTTAAATCCATTAATCTTTGGCTGTCCATGGGAGCAGCACCTCTTGAAACTCAGGTGATTTTAGTAGGTATCCCAGCACTAACTTCCTTTGATTTGGTTTCAGAGAAAGGTTCAGAGGGAACCTGAGGGAAACACTCTGCTTTTTGAGTTACTAGCACTTCCCCCTGGAGTGAATCAAGAATGGCTTTTCCACTTTCACTCTGCAACTTACTGTCTTGCACGCTGCCTTTCAAAATCTCCCTGACTAGCAGTCCCTGAGGTTATTCACTACATCAGTACCAGAATAAGGGCAAAGCTCCAGAGCAGGGAAAGAGTCCTGTGAAACTGCTTGCCCACAAGGCTGTAGGAAATGGCTGCTACATTGCTCAAGGCTATCCTGCCTTGATTTCCAGAATTTCCAGTGATTTCCAGAAGCCCCATGTATCCCCATCTGTTATGCTTTCTCAATAATAATACTCTGCTACTTCATCATGGGCTCTGTACTGGTGGCTCTTCCTAAATGGCATGTGTTTTAACTTTACCAGGCAACTTTCCAAGTGTCTCTGCTTAGAGTCAGTCTTCTAAACCCTCCTTTTGGCATCTAGCTGAAGCGCCAGAGCTTTATGAGAGCTTTAGCTGACTGACATTAGTGACACTGCAGCCATGCCTCCAAGATGTCAAAATACACATTTTGTTTGGAGCAGGAAACTGTTGGTCTGAATTTGTTTAGCAGCAGGAATAGAAGTTTTGATATGAAGTTTTGCTGTCTGTAGTATAAGGAAAGGTTGTATTTTATTCATAGGTGATAGGCCTGTGAATAACTGCATAATTAGTGTCCATAATCTCAATACTTACTTCTGGCCTACAATATAAGTGAAGCATTTCAAGACAGAAATACAGCAAGGCAAATATCTGGAAGACTTCTTAGGGTTTTCACTCTGTGTGTGCATATGTGTTTTCACCATCTGTGGACAAAGCCTGGCTCTGTTTCTGTAGTTCTCAGTATTTGTCTTTGAGAAGAGATGAAAAAATATCTGCAAAGATATCTGGCTTGGTCAAGGGCAATCAGGAGTCAAATATGGTGAGGCTGCAGGACAATTCCTATCATGTCCCTGATGCCTTGAGTCTCACAACAAAAGGTTCAGATATATTGAAGGCCGCTGAAACCATGTCAGTCAGCCTGAACAGATGATACAAACGTGAAATTTCCACAGGACTTCCATGTGAGGGGAGAAAAATAAAACAAACTTGTGATTTTCACTTTTTTTTTTAAAGTCTCCTTTTCTGCAACACCAAGAGGAATGTGATGCTGGGTGAATGTGGGTGCAGGACTCTCCATCTGTCATGCTGGCCAGTATTGCCTTGCTTCTGTGTTTCTTCACAGACTTATGCTTGTGTGAGAGCTCTCAGAAGCAGAGATCCTACTTTTCTTTTCTTTCTTTTTTCTTTTTTTTTTTGGCACAGCATCTGACACAGTAAGGTTTGAATTTATAACCAGCTCTTGTGAGCCAGCATAAAACATATCTGACATGAGCAATATTTAAGAACAAATCAGACTTTTAAAACTGTGTTTTTAAACTTGTTCTTGTGCTGGGCTTCTGTGTACAGGGGAATTCCACCCTTTGAGATCTCATTATGGGGTAGAGTTTTATGTTTTAGAGATGCGGCAAAGTCAGTGAACTAGGGAATATTTATGGCCTTCATCTCACTCCACCTACCCACCAAGTTGTATCAGTGCAACTCTTTCTGAGGCTCATGATGAGAACCAGAATAGAGAATTGATATGACTTTTGGAAGAAAAAAATGGCTAAATAATGAAATTGTACACTTACTACTGGCCCATCAAGCAAAGTCTGAGACCCTTGTACCACCAAGATAGTTCATTGCAGCAAGTGAATGGGAATGTGCAGTACTACTGGCCTGAGTTTGGGAATCAGTAGGACTGCTAAACACTTGATATGATGAAACAGGGTCTGGAAGTGATGCTCTGAAATCTCGTCTTCTATTAGGGAATATGTTGGTTAGGAGACAGTAGGAGCACTGAACTGATCCTCATTACCTGAATTGTCAGAGGTGTGAATCTGGGCCAAGAGGGACAGGTCAGGCCAGGCCAAGCCAGGGGTGTTGCAAGACTGTTTCAGAGCTACACTTGGCTGCTCTGCTTCACAAGCACTGATCTACTTGCTTTTTCTCTCATCTCATTCAGAGCACAGAGTGCAAGGGGACAGGTGCTCTGATGCCTGTGATGAGCTGAAGTTGAGCTAGTTTACTCATCTGTGCAACAAAAAAATCAGTCAGTTGAGGTAACATGCTGACATGCATTTTGCCCCAAAGCCTCTCCAGCTAGAGCTGTGAGAGTGGCTTTTGTTCTACCACAATGGAGAGGAGAATTCTCATGTATATTTTAAACAGCATGCTGAAAGCAAGGACTGATCTTCCTTGCTAAAACCAGGGAAATTCTATTGAACTCAGTAAAAATTGCATCTGAAATCCTTCAGAGTCATAACAGGATCAGGTCTTGCAAGCTCTCCGTTATGCCTATAGAGTTAATTTCCACTAGCAAACTAATTTTCATTTGCTTCTGTCTAAATGAGCCATGAGAATCCAGCCATCATTCCAATTTAGCATGCCAACACTGCTAGCATTGTCCTTTCCTGTCTACTGCTCCTCTCCTGTCCCGAGTTGATTTGGACACAAGTGACATCAGTCACATCCAGAGCAATTGATACCAGGGTAAGTGGAGGTTGCAGAGAAAGGAAATTGCAGGAGGACCTGATCCAGCAGAGAAGCAGGGAGACACTGCTGTAGATCAGTCCAGGAGAGAACTGTGTCCATCTGCAAATCTAATGGAAGAAGTGATGTGATTTTATGGTGTCCCATGTAATGAAAGGGACTGTAGCTTCTATTACAGCTCTCCTGCTGGAAATTGAATAAATATACTTAAAACAAAGCCAACTAAAAAGTCACAGTTCATTGACAATAACCAAAAAGAAGTGAGAAAGGAAAAACAGGATAGTTTGAGGAGTCAGGAGCTAAATTACCTGAGGAGAGCATGGATAGGTTGAGACGCACAGATCAGAGAGCATCATAGTCACCAGCCACTGTGTATTGCAGCCAAAATATTGGTCAGCCAGCCATCTATCCAACTCCATGAACCTTTGCATTATGGATCTGCCCACCTCTGCTTGCCTCTTACACACAGTGCAGTGGGCTGGCCTGGACAATGTGTTGTAGTTTATCCATAACATTTTTCAAACTGGTTTTGTGTCTCTATTTTACTCTTGCATGAGTGGCTGTTAGAGTCTTTCTTCTTCATACTTAAAGTGTTTATTTTCTTCTTCTCTAGCAGCTTTTTTTTTTTTTTTTTTCCACATGCCCTGATGGGAACAATCAGAGGAACTTGCCTGATTCATTCCGTTGATTTTCTGCACAAAGGCAGGCTTTTTCTTTAAACCTTGGAGTAATGTACAGGCTTCCTCAAATCTCCCTTTTCCCATAAGATGAAGAAGTCAGTTTTGCCCAGCTCAAAATGCTGTTTGCATCTGTCTATACATCAGTGGAAAACACAAACATCTGCACTGAATTGCTATCAGACTGGGCTCAAGGCCAGTGTCTAGTGTCATCCACCTGCTTCATCTACTTCAGTGCAGAGCTCTGTGGATGAAAAATAAGTCTTTGGAAATAACTCCTCCATGGGCATCTCCACTCCTCTCCATCTGCAGCTTAAACACCTACTTAGACTTCTCAGCACTGTATCAGAGCACAAATTGGGAAAAGAGCACACAGAGGTATTGTCAGACACCCCTTTTTTCCCCATACTACTGACCCAAACACTGGTTAAAGCAACAGAGCACCAGGCTATGAAAAGGAAAATAAAAAGTGGAGAGGAGTTGTGGACAAGGTATTGGGCTTGGTGCCTTGCATGAATGGGATAGGAAATTTCCTTCTTAGCTTGCAACTTTTCTGCTACCCTCATCGGTTGACTTGCCTACTAGTTTACAGTGTTTCACAGGTGGACAAGGTTATTTCTTCTTCTGCAAACTACATCATATGACTTGAGCTGTCACTGAAAGATAGACATGGGCCAATCCACTGCAGACCCACACGTGTTCTGTGCCAGACAGTGGACGGCTTTTCCGTGCTAATAACCCATGTCTTCAACTCAGGACTTAATCTAACAAGGAATTCTTTATGTTCTAGTGCCAGGAAATAGTGTGTAAAAACAAAATTAAAATTAATATTTCTCTGAGATACATTGTGTAAGCCAACCTGGAGAGGACAACACTGTAATCTTTTTGGTGTTATTGTAACGTATTGCCCATAAGGAATAGCAAATATCAACTTCAAATTAACTGTGATACACACACTCAAAGCTAAGTGGAGTGAATGAGGAGAGACCAGAGATAAAACATGCTGCTCTCCAGATATTATTCTGAAAATTAAAGTGAGTGGATGGAAGATATACATCACAAAAATATTCTATTATGCTCAGTGTACTAGAGCAGAACTTTCACCCTTTTAAACTCTCATTAAAATGCAGCCATTTTTGTTTCAAAGGATTAACTTTTTGGCTCTAAAGACAGAAGAAAAATGTGATTCATGGTGTGCTTGGAATTAGATATTGTTAATTGAAAATAACCCTAGGCACTTACACAGTGCTTTTCAGCTCAAAATCTTGAAACTATTTTGTGTCTGTGTGTATGAAATTCATTCATGTAAAGGGGCTGCTGAAAGACTTGTGTGCAGCAAAAACCTCACCAAAAAGTATCATGGGAGCTTTTATATGTTTACAGTGTGTTTTTATATGTTTACACTAAGGCAAACATCATCTTTGGGCCGATGGCTTTTGAAAATGTGGGGACTCAATGTCACGTAAAAATAGCAGGAAATGATTTATGATGGTTTGGCTACAGCTGAATGGTTATTTATACAGATAGATAAAACAAGCCCCCTGGAAACTGCAAAAGAGGCACTGGTGCACTCTGACTTCTGTCACTCTGGACATAAAAAATTATTCATGTGAAATGAAGACTTTGTCGCCTCGTGCAAGCTTCTAACCAAAATTAATTAGAGAAGGAATTACTAGTTTTGACCACAGTGAACTTTCTGATGAAATGAGTCCTCCAATTTAGCAGGGAGGTTCAAAGCATCATAAAGTCCTCTGTGGTCACCAGCCACCACAAGATTCCCCCAAGGACTTCCACACAAACTCAAAAGGTAACCAGACTGTTAAGACACTTGACGAACGAAGGTCAAAGGCACTCATCTCACCTGCATCACAAATATTCTTGCTGGACAAGCAGGGAAGCAGGTACACATAGTGGAGGGGCTTGCCTAAGGTTACAGAACTACCTAGACCAGAGCAAAATGAAAACCCTGGAGTCGTGCCCTATCCCCCACTATTAGAGTGTCAACTGAAGAAGGAGCACCACTCATGAGTTACAGTAATCTTACACAGCATCAAGTAAAAGTCATTAAAATTAACAAAAGAAGAGACAGCTAACACAGAGAGTGGTCTCTTTCCTGTGGTCTCTGGGGTAGTACAATGACATTCTGTAGTGGTGCTGTGAGGATTTCTGGTTTACTTACTTGCACAGTACTGGCACTGATGTTTTGGAGTGAAGATTTTTCTGTGTAAGTCATTTGTTTCCGAACTCATTGTGACCTACTTTAAGTGTGCAACAAAGTGGCTGGGACTTAGAGTGGCTGGGACAGTGACAGAATCAAACTCACACTTTAGTACATGGAGGCAAAACTAGTCATTGGTATTGATGCTGGGCCAGGAAATTTTGCAATGTGCTACCAGATGAAATAATCACTGTGGAATAAAGATGAAGGACACATCAGGTACTAAGAGGAAGGATCTGTTTAAAGGTGAGAGAGCACTGTTTTCATGTGGCTAATTGATGCAGCAATTCCAGCAGGAAGTCTTGTAACTGATGAGTGTATTCAACACCTCTAAAACACCCTGAGAAGCAGAGGTGATAAACAACTTTGATAAGCCATTTTCTGAGAGCTTTCATTCTTTCTTGAGGTAAGGGGTGGTTTCTCACAGCTCTACTAGCCCCTATGACCTTCTTGCATTATCAGCTGGCATCTGCCATCTACAGCTCCTGGAAGTAGGAATAGCTTCCTTTCACTCTGTGTCTGGGAGGCAGGTAACGAGAAAGGGCAAGATACAGGTACAAGAATTAGTGAAGACAACTAAATCCAAAGTGCTGTATTCTGCACCCAGCTTTGGCTCTGGTTTCTCCAAGGAAGAACCAGCTATAAGCTGCAAGTAAAAGGCCAGTAGTATTAAAGCACTTGACTCTGAAGAGATCTGGGAATGAGAAATGCCACACAGTAGAAGTTATTACTGTTGTTGCTTTACCATGGGCAGTTCACTGTCAGTCTCAAAGAGTGGTGGAGGAGAAAGGTGGAGTGGAGGAGGCTAGAAGAAAAACCATTAGGAATGGCAGAGAGGGCACTACCTGGAACAGACTTATTATGGGGCTATGGACAAATCTTGCACACCAGAAACCCAGAAAAGTCAGTGAAAAAGCTCTCGTTGTTGTCAGCAAGGTCAAGTTTTCACAGAGGCCTGACCTCAGCTTTATGTAGTGCAAAGTACAGGTCGCAACCTCACAAGGGGAGCTCCAACAAAGCATGGCACAGGAGTGAGTTTTGCCTTTAAGCATTTCGATATGTCACCGTGGCTTTTATGACCCACTCTTCTCTCATATTGTGACCTCTTCCTAAGGCTCTGCAGAGTTCCCTGCAGTGGTCATTAGTGCCTCTCCTGGGGCAGCAAACGTGGAGACAAGGGGCAAAGAAATACATGGGTTTCACAGGAGCTCAGCCCAGTATTCTAGAAACATTGCCTCTGTCCTCAGATGGCTTTCCAAGCACATGATGGGAAAAAACACTAGTGGTGTTTCAATTAGCACTCTGCAGCTCTCCAGACATGCCACGGTTCTCAGAGCTCAGAGTTCACTGCTACACTGAGCCTCCATGTGTTAATGGAATGGCACCTGCTGCTGTGTGCAGTGCCTCCACAAAGGACACATTCCCTGCCAGTCCAGAGAGAAGATGAGCAAAATCACTGAAACTGTTTGGCTCTAGCAGAAGGTGGAGTTTGATGTCCTATTATAAAAATCACAAACAGGAAGACTAATCCTTGCCCTCACTGTCTCCTGAAACTAAGCAAATTTCCCACAGAAATGAAAGGAAATTTTACCTTAATAAACCTTCAGTATTTAGTTTGCTTAAGTAACCAAGGACAATTTAAACTGATCATTTGTTTTTCTGTGGAAAAATCCCATGCACTGTAATAGAGGAGACCGTGAAAGGCTTTTATCTTAATTACTGCAGAAAATTACAGAGAATTAGATCCTTTCTAATGGTTTTCTGAATCATCCTTTGGGATTTGATAGCAGGAATCTAATTTGCTATTGAATTGTATAGACTAGTGGAAAAACAATACCTATAGAAAAGTGTTAACTATCTATTAATGTCTATAGGGCTTCCCTACAAAAGGTTTCTAAAAGCCTTTTATTTAGGACTTCTTCCAAGGGGTTCTATTACGCCATACACCTCTGTTTATAATGCACACTCATTAGAGTCAGAAAAGCAAAAGTAGGCAGCAGAGACAAGTGATCTGGTTTCTGGGGAAAAGGACAGCATGAAATCACAGGATACCATCTTCCTAATCCCATGAAAATGCATCAGACTGTCAAGAAATGCAGAAAAAAAAGCTAAGGTTTTGATTCTGTGCGGAGTGAGTGCTGGCAGACACTTGTTCCCACCCTAACTCTGCAGCTCTAGGGAGGCGCAAAGAGCTTTATTTTGGATTGCAGCTTCACAAATACTGCAAATTGATTATGGAGTTTGATCATACCCTGGACTCTTGCCTGAAAGAAACTATGATTGCCTATGTAATGTAGCAACAACTGATCAATTCCTTCCTTCAGCAGTTTACTTCCTTTAGCTCAGCAGCCTGGTCTTTCAACTGCAATCACAGATCCCCCCTGAGCAGACTGTGCTGTACCCAGCCTGTTTCTTTCTCCCCTAGTACTCGTTGCACCACAGAAAAGGGCTCCCTCAACCTTTCTCTGCCCTCACTTCCACCTCAGAGACTTCAATACTGACACATAACTCTAGGGAAATCTGCGTCGTGGTTGTGCAGTCATTTCCTACACAGATCCAGCCTCACGGTCAACACGTTTAAGACTCAGAGGAATGCTTGCAATCTGAGTGTGTAGAGCACTATCACATGCTTTGTGTATTTAGGGGCAATGCTAAGCTCCACTTCCAAACCCCCTGGTCGACAGGCTTGCTTTGAGGAATGGCCACACAACATCTGCTTTGGGACTTTTCCATCTCCGATGGGCGTTTCTGTTCCCTTTTTTTTTTTTGTTTAGGCCAACTGCTTTTGCTCTATTCTTACAGAACCTTGAAGGAAAAAACCTTGCTAAGTATAGTTGTGTGCTTTTCAACAGGTTTGTTATTTCACCACCTGACGGAGAACACGCTGAATGGTGCCTGACACTAGCACACTCTGCCAGAGTTGCCCTGGGTTTAAGCCATACAGTAAGGCTGCCAGATGCAAGTGTTTGCAGAGCTGAGAACGAGAGAAGTCATAGCAAATGTCTGGGCATCTATTCTCTTTCACCTCTTGCAAGTTCACAACAGGGAAAATGGAAGAAAGATGACAGCAGCAACTTCAGGATTTGCCTGTTTCTGCAAAAGAGCTGAGGAGGGAAGAGGAAACACGGTGACTTTGTGTGACTTTGTTTCCAGGTGACAACATGCCAAAGCTTTCACAACAGGAGTCACAGGGGGATTCTAGCATCAAAGGATATTGTGGCTTTTTTTGAGAAAAACTAAATTAGGAAAATGTTACAAAGGTCATTTTGTGGCAGGTATCCCAACACTGCATAGCCATGCATTGAAAGTCCTCATGACAAAAGGTGTTTGATAATCTCAGGCTAAAGGATGCTTTTCATTTCCCAAGGACCCATTTATTTTGCAGGTATTTGTATTGCAGCTGCTAGCACAAAACATTTAACAGTAAATACAGACCATTCCAGAAAGCAGAAAACAGCATGCTCAGTAGTAGAAGTAGAAAACAAATTAATTTAGTTATTAAATTTATAAGTTGAACTAATGCTTGAAAAAACATTCATGTATGTTGCAGTTCTGACCAAGTCCTTGCTCAGTAATATCTTTCTTTTGTGAAAAACAGAACTCCCTCAATTTTCCATAACTTTTCTTTCTCTCCCCACCTCCCCTCCCCATTTTTCAAATTATTTTTAATTTGCAACTGTCTGTCTTGGCAGATAGACAAGTTCTGTGTTCAGGACACAAACTCCTACTCCTTATTATCACAAAAATGTTTTGCCTGACACATTTTCAGGCTGTCACAAGCATTACAGGAGATTTTTTTTATTATCATAGATCGTTGCTTCCTTTTGTTTATCTGTCTCAGGTTTTCGCTTCCTCAGATATGAACCTTTCTACCAGCCAGAGCTGTGCTGAATGCTGCTTCTCAGCAATACAAAAAATGAATTCTTAAAAATTTGTCAGCAGTAGCCAGATGCAGAAAGGTTTTCAGTGAAGTAGGGCAGTTAGATCCAGCACAGAGCTCAGGCCTCCTGGATTTCATTTTATGTTAATGTATTTTTATAGAAAGACACTCAGAAAGCTCTTGGATATTCATGCTAATGAAAATGAAATTGATATAGAAGTCAGTGGTTTGATAATCAGATACAGGTTGGGGTATTCTAACAGGAAGCGGAATGTAGAGAAAGGCAGAGGAAAGGGATTATTGGCTTTCAACATGTCACAAAGGGACTGTGTTTTTTCTTTGTGTGGATGCTGCCACAGAGAACTGTAGCATTTCCTGCAAGCCTTCATTGTCCCACACCTTTATGACAACAAGTAAGAAGCTTCCCATAGGAAAGAGCCTGGGTGTTGGAGTGTATCTTGTTTTCAAACTTGGAAAATTATCCATCTTTACAGCTACAGCCCTTTTACAGCTACAGCCACTACACAATGGTCTGGAGAACTGAGTCAGCTGTGAACTCAAGGTGGGATTTTAAATAAGAAATGATGCTGAGACTGGTACATTATGAGGCTCCAAAGAAGTAGGAGGTATGTCTAAATCACAAAGACAGTTGCTTTTTTACTGAGTTTGCATGTAAAGTGCTTGTTGAAATCTGCTCAAGAGCTGCAGAACATGATGTGAGGGTTAAACTGCTGCTCGTAGTCACCTTGTGAGCAGAGGGTTGGCTCAAGAGAAATGGTGTAATTGGTTCTTCTCATCCCAAATCTGTACACCACTGCAGGCACAGACCCACCGGGAACGTTTCTAACCTCCTGGATAGGAAGAGAGTTGCTGAATGAGGTCTTTGAGCTTACAGTGAAATGAAACAAAGTGCTAATGACCACTTCATCATTATGTTTGTATCTGGTTTCCAGTACAATAGGGCCCTGATTCTCATCTGTGGCTTTTGATATTATTGTAATACAAGCAATTAGCTACAAATGAACAGCAATGAGTGTCAAGCTATACCTAATGTATGTAGATGTGTAAAGGAGCATGTCTAGATGTTTGTGTTCCCCAATCTGCCCCACCAGAGGTTATTTATTATATATGGAACAAAACCCAAACACAAACCTATATCCTCTCCATAGAGGGGAAATGTGCACATACATCTGGGAGTTAATGTTCTGGCCATATCCCTGTACCAGAGCATTAGTTCCAGTGCAGCACTGCAACGCTCAACACTGCTCAGATCTGAATCCTAATTTTACTGCTTGAGATAATCCCAATTTAAAAATAAAATTAATGACAGAAAATTAACATAAACCCAGGAAATGAGCAGCAGAAATATATCCAAACATTTCTTACAGAGGCCCTGAGACAACCCACTTAGAGACTATGAAGTTTATCAGATCAACTTCAAAGGTGTCTGGGTACAATCTAATGACACTTAACAATAACAAGATAAACAGATCACCAGTATATTTTCACACATACACACGGGACACTGAGGGAAGAATAGTAAATGATCCAACTGGGGACTTTCAGTAGTTAGTGCCTGAAGCTGGCTGAGAATCAGGAGTCTGCTTCTTAGAACCTTACTTAAAAGCATCTACTATTCTTTTAGAAAATGCTTTAAGCATCCTGAGTATGGGTACTTTGAGGCTGGCTACGACATGCAATGCTATTGTTTCAAAAGATTTTAATGAGCACAGCTCTACTGCTGTGTGGATGGCTCGATGCTGTGTTCCACTGACAGGTTGTAGGAGATCACAGCTCTTCACAGGGGAAGGCAATTTTTTAATCTGGAGGAAAATTTTAAGTTTGTCAAGGGAGCAACACATCCCTTTTTAACTGTCTCAAGACTGTGGTGTGTGCTGGATGCCATCGGTTTGTCATAATCCTTTGTATACTGAAATTGCACCTATAAATAACTCAAATTTTTATTTACAGACACTAGCTTAGAAAAAGGGGTGCCTGGAGGAGGATTAAGGAGTGGGGGGTGGAAGGATCAGAGCTTCTGATGGTCTCTGGGAGACATCTGGGGGACAGTAGCTGTTTGGAGAGAGACACTGTGGAGTATCATTCATGATGCTTTGGCTGGAAAATTCCTCAGTTTGGACCACACATGTACCACGAGGAGACAGCCCCAGATGGTGAAATTAAAGGGCTCCATGGGTCAGAATGGTACTGACTTTTCCCTAGAAATGGGGGAAGTGAAGAGAGAGCCCTGGATACAGAGCAGGAGCTTGATTCCTTGTCAGTTCCAGATCTCCAGAGTTTGGGAGTGCTCTGGTGGGGCTGCGTGACTTTATGTCCACTGGCGCTCCTTCAAGTCTTGTCCCTTTGAAGCATGCAACTTGACTAGCAGAACCAGGGAGAGATCACGAGTCCAGACTTCTTCTGAAAGGCTCTGTTTGCCCTGAGTCTGCACTAAACTCACCCTTTATAAATCCCAGCCTTGTGGAGCCTGAAGACTGCTACCTGTAAGTGCTGTTTTGAAGATATTTTTCATATATATAAAATAGAGACAAAGTGTCTGGCATTAGGAAGAGGGGAAGACCTGATCCAAAGAAGCACAAGGAGTGCTTTGGTGACATCATGTCATGCTGTGACATTCCAATCCTGCCCAGGAGTCCCAAAATGCCTCACTCCAGAACCAGACCAGGCACTGCTAGTGGAGGGAAAGGCCTGAAGAGCAAAGAAGCAGCTGAAGGACAAAAGGATGGATATCACCAGGGCAGCCAAATGAAAGTGAGGTCCTGATGAATGTGAAACTAGGTTTGGTGTTTCCCTGGGCTCCTTCCTGCTGGGACTGGTGCAGATCTGGGAACTGAGGCCACACAGAGAAAGTGCACAGGGAGGAGTAAAGAGAGAACTCTTGGCCAGGATTCAGCTGTCAGTGGGAAGAGCAGAGCTGAGTGCAGAGCCAGCGAAGGAGAGGGAGGATGATGGCACAGCAGGATCCTTGGTCTGCCACTGAGTGACTTCCTCTGTGCATAGCTCACTTCCCTGCTCTGTCACTCTTCTTATCTGCACAGACAGCCTGTTCTATAGGCCAGGACCAAGTTTCTGCAATACAAAACACAAAGGACCCTTGAACAGCTTAGAAGGTACCACAATAAATATGGAGCAGAAATTGCAGCCATCAGATTGGAAAAATAGAGCACTTGCAGTCCACAATTTTGTTCCCATGCCACAAGAAGCTTTGAGCTACAGCTGCTTCAGTGCCAAGTACGGAAAAAAAAAAGATGTTTATGGAGTCTACTTTTAACCTCAAAAAATTAGGTACAATTTCTATGAAATGAGGGATTAATTTAGCCCATTTTGCACCACGCTCTAATTATCAGCTGCAGTGAAATATTCCAAGATGATGTATCTCAGGCTCCATCTTCTTTCTGGATCTTGTTCTAATTAATTCCCCCTACCAATTTAAAGCATACAAAAGAGATGCACTGAACATCAGGCCATGGGTTGTCTAGTCTTTCTCTCTTGGTAACCTGGGCCAATTGCTGCTCTTCATAGCTACTGCAGAACCATGTTGCCATTCTTAGGATGGTGGTATTAATATTCACTTGCTATCTAGCAGTTTTTTGAGAGAGCCTATGAGAGAGCCAAGTGTGAAAAGCATTTTGAGGTCTCAGGTCATGCTACAGAGGTGAGAACAGTTATTTCTTCTCTCTCTTCATTTCACTGTGGCCTGTTCTATTTCTAAATGCTGGACATCGCACTGAGTAGAAAAGAGAATAACTGTTCTGGAGGAGAAAAAGAAGAGGAAGTCTATTTTCCAGGAGAAAAAGAGGAAGACTGTTTGAAGGAAAGAGAAAACACATGGGAGAAAGGAAGAGTGCATGTGAGAGGGAGGGCACAGACTCAAGTGCAGGAGAGAAACGTCTTAGTAGTGTAGGTGTTCAATCCCTATCCCAAATAAGGTGAATGTCCTCACTGGTAAGTCTTGGGGCCAGTATGGCAGAGGCCATGGATTCCTCCTAAGTCCCAAATAATGCTCACAAGAGGAGCTTTGATGCTGCAATTTTTCCACAAAGAGTTCCATTTCAGAAAGAACAGAGATTTAGTAGAAAACTCCTGGCCAACCGTACTTGCAATCTCATTCTCATTTATTTGCTCAAGTAATCCCCAGTGCTTGATTTACGTAAGACTTGAATTAACTGTGTATTTATTCAGAGATCTTAAATTACACTGATGTGATGAGGTAAAATTGCAAGCTGATGCAGTTTCAAGGGTATTAACAAGCATATGACAGTGTGGCAGATCCCACTTGCCAATGAGAAACCCAAGCCCATTCAAAGATTTTCAGAGAAGGTGGTAAAAAGGCTCTTTATTTTACAAGTACAACTGCTTTTCATGAAGGAGAATTCGCCCTAGCACTGAGGTGAGGCAGAGAGTTGCAGTACCAGTTAGAGACACTTGAAGAAAATTAAAACTGCTTGCTTGATGCTGCTCTTGTTGAACAGCCTTGGTTTGAGCTCACACACTGAATGAAGCCCATTTTTGGTTCTGAGCAATTTCTGAGTAATGAGTAGTACCAGGAATGAAACAAACTCAGGTGAGCAAGAAGAATGCAGCAATTAACACCCTGATCCAACAGAAACTTTCTCTAAATATGAAGGTCACTATAACTTCAAGCAGAGGTACCATTAAAAAGACTGAAAAATAAACTGAAATCACCATTGCTTGTGGCTTTAGCTCTTGCTGAAGTTTCATGTTTGCAATAGGTGTTTAGTGACTTCAGGCAATGAAAGCTAGCTATAAAGTTGTCACTGAATGGGATTTAAACCTGCTAAATAAAGAGGGAGGAAAATGATAATGTAAGTCTGTGGTTTAGAGTGGGTGGAGAGTTGGTGTGATCATTTCGAAGTCCACTGAAAGGCAGAATCTGAGACAAAATGCTCATGAAGAAACTACTGGAAGTTCCAGTATTGAAATATGATGCAGCATATAAGATATGGTTAGGAAAAAGAAGTCCATGAAGCCTGTGGAGAACATCAATCTGAAAAAGATGAGGCAAGAGGGTTGGGGATGAAAAGTGTAGCTGGTATAAAAGGATCTGTCTGTTTTACCAAGTGGTGCCAGTGATGCACGCAGCACAACTTCAAGTGGTTCACATGTTGTGAAAGGGAAACAAGGATACCCACACAGCTGAAAATGGTTACGGCAGGTACACAGGTGACTTACAGTAGTTCAGAGATGAACAGGGCAAAAGAGAAGGTCTTGAAGTCAGCTGGGGTTTGGGAGCTACTGTGACTTCTGTGGGAGCGGCATTATCACAAGAGGGAGCTGTCCGCCTGTATGAGATTGTCACCCCAGCCGAAACACACCGCGAGGAAGCAAAACCAGGGCCCTCAAACCCTGAGAGGGGCAGGAGGCGAGACGTCCTGAGTCCTCAGACAGGCAGTGATCACAGCAGGCTAGTATGGGAGGGCATGGGCTGAGCCGGGTTAGCAGAACTAATCCCGCAGGGCAGGCCACCAACACTGCACACTGTTAATTGCTCTTCTGCAAGTCAGATCCTGCATTATGTTAACGCTGTTAATTGTTTTTATTCATAGGCTTTGCTGTGGAAGGAGGAAAAGGAAAGGTGCTTGGCCAAAGTCAGACTGTGCTAGTGAGAGGTTCATGTGACAACGCAGCTGATCACCAAAGCTCCAATGGTGAATGAAGTCGATGTGTGCCAGTCGGCTGTGAGCAGTGGCTGAACACAACAGGGCCTGTGTACCCAGCAGAGGGCATGTGCACGCACACATACACACACATGCACACACACACACTCCTACTTTTACCTCTGAGACATAATTTCTTAGATAATGAGCACATCAGTGCACTCAAAAGCTGCATAAATGGTTACAGGACAAAGCCAGAGGCATCGGCCATTCTGCTTTGAGTAGCCTGTGTTTTCTGTTACAGGATTCAAACCTACCTCTGATTTTCATTCTTGTTTCAGATAAGGTCTCACTGCAAGAGGTGCTGAACTTCCATTTCTGATCAAGATTAGTGGTTCAGAGGATCTAAGCCACATCCCTAAGATCAGGCCTGAACACTACAATTTGTGTTTACTATGGATCAGGGAAACTAGCCTGTAACCTCTTCACACGGAGCTTAGTTTCATCTTCCAGTTATTTCTCTGAATGCTCATGTCTGAGTTTTGGAAGACACAATTTACCATAGTCTGGGACTGAGCTGAAAGCTTTGTTTCCTGCCAAGAATCTTGAGAGGATAATACATATCCAAACAGTTTGCATCAGTGCCATAGCATCTGAAATGCCCTGTAGAAGGCAAACACGTGATATTTGTAAGCTCCCAAGGCAGGAGGACAGACAGTTCTTCCAGGATGCACTAAGGTACATAATGGACTGTGCTACCTATGATCAATGATGGGATAAGGCACAGAAGACCAGGCTAAAGGAAGAAAACCGCGCCAGGTTGAAAAGTTAGAAGGCATTAAAAATACATATAGAAGAAAAGAATGCAGTTTTGTCGATGGGGGAAATGGATGGAGATCAGAAGTCTGGGCTCATTGCCACAGCCTGCTTGACCTCAGGCAAGTCTTCTGAGATCCCGTTTCCCCTCCTACCCTTTGTCTATGTAGCTCCCAGGAGCTTCGAGGGAGGGTTGGTCTCAAAAACAGCAATAAGGATACTTTACTTGGACATTGCTCCTAAGACATACGGTAAAATTACTTCATATATGAGTGTGTATATATAAAGCAATTTTCCGTATACCTTAACAATCAAAAAAGAAAATAAACATAGAATGCCTTGGGAACATGTGGGAGGAGCAGAGTTCCCAGCCGGTTATTAATCCACTTGCACGACAAGGCTTTCGCTGAAGTTTAAAATTAAATCCAAATTAAA
>VXAY01002810.1:63880-114086 GCA_013399855.1 Oxyruncus cristatus
TTTTTTGCATGAAGATGGCGGCGCCTCTCGCCAGCAAGGCAGGGTCCGCCGGCACCACCAGCAAGCCTCCCTTCCCGGAGCTGGATTTCCGATCGGGAGCCAGGGTGGAGGAATTGAATAAACTCATCCAGGAATTCACCAAGCACGATCAGAGGGAGTACGACGACCAGCGAGCCCTGGAGATTCACACGGCGAAGGACTTCATCTTCTCCATGCTGGGTAGGCCCGCCGGTGCGGCACCGGCGGACCCTTTCCCCGCCGTGGGCGCGCCGGACTGGGGGGCTCCCTGGTCGCAGGGCGGGTCTTATCCCCAGGAAGCTATTTTTTTCCTGTTCTATCCAACTAGCCTTTAGAAGCGATGTATTTATACGCACAGAGGGAAGGCTGGGTTGCAGGGCTGACTGGTGCCCGAGAAACACGCCGGGCCAGCAGGGCTGGAGGCGACGCGGGCTCATTATTGTTTTTCCCCCCAGCTATCAAGGCTGTAGTAAACCCGAATATTTTTTGTGGACCGCTTACTTTGATTATTAGACCGACTGATGCTTGAACAAGAGCACCCTCTGAACTGCCTTTCTTGCTTAGGTTGCAAAACTCGCTGCGAGTAGAACAAGTCAGATTGTGGCGGGGGAGTCCTCATCTGCGTGAAACTTTGAATCGCGGGCAGGGATCCTTACAGCAGGGTGAAACATGTGTTGACCCTTGCAGAAATCACCTGGGCTCTGGCATGACTAAGGCTTCTTAAGAGTAACACTGGGATGACTAACAGCTCTGATTCTCTAGGTAGTCAGTTTCTGATAAATATTTACCTTGAACTGACTAAGAAATCACTCACACGAGAGCTTTCAGTATACAAAAGGATGCTCTTTAACATGCAGATTAGACCTTGAAAGCAGTCATCCAACTTTGAATCATTATCACAAACATTATGTCAGATATTTTTGCATGTAAAAAAAGAACATGTGTAAACAGCTGCTGTGGCCAGTGAATGGTTCTTTGTAGTGCATATACAGAGGTGCATATACACCCTTAAAGCTTACTTGACACAAACCAAGTGTATGGTCTACATGTCCACTGTGAATAACCTGCATCACTTTTCTCATCCAGAAACACAGAGCTCTCCTATTGCAATAATTATTATTTTCTGAATCAAAGGATAGTCATTAAAATAGACCACTTTCTCTGTAGCCATGAACATACCTACACTCAGTAATGAGAATCTATGTGTCCAGCTGGCTATCTTGTGAGGTACTTGGATAAGTATAATTGCCTGCTGTATGAGATTTGCATAATTTTATGTGTGTACTGCTTTTTCACCAAGGACTGGACAGGATATAGCAGACTAAATTTAGCTTGAGAACAAGGACAACAAGTTGAAAAGTCAGTAGCATGTATATTTATAGTTGCTCTTATAAATGTTTTTCCCTTTCCGGATAAAAAAAAAAATAAATGATGTGGTGAAGCCGTGGCTGCATCAAAGCTTGTAGGATTTTTGTTATTGAAAACCTGATCTAGTGGAAGTCATCCGCTGTTATGATCTGATACATTTTTTAGTCAGGGCTTTAAATAACTGGCTGAGGAAGCATGGCTGGATGGGATGGAGCAGAGTGGAGTGAAAACAGCCGTAGCAGCAGTTCGGGGTGTGTGGCTGGCAAGTAGAGAAAGCTTTGTATGATCCTGTTTGAGCATTAATAGTCTTTGCAGGTTACAGGGACCACAGCATTTCTTTCTGCCTCATGCCAGAGAAGGCAATAGAAGACAGAAGAATGAACTGGAGCATGCCTCGTGTTTCTGCAAATGCACCCTAATGCCTTGCTGTTCATGAAACAGGGAGCCTTAGGCTGTTGAGAAATAACATAAATTAATGTGGTTGTCTTTGTTAATATAATGACTGGGAGATGAACCTTCTTCAATTTTAAATCCATAGGCTAAACCTGTGGTTTAAACAAAAGCTATATTTCTAAGTTGTGCATGGTAATTTTCAGTAAGTCTTGTTTCTGAATAAAAGAAGAGACTTAATGACCAAGCTCAGGACAGAAATTGAGATGGGATGTCTGATCTGTCTGCATTAGACCCAGAAGTTGTGTTTGTGGATCAGATCCTTCTTAGCCAGGGAGGCTCTTAAAGGATTTAACTTATTAATAAATAGCTCTTTCCCCTGTACCTGATCCCTCCCATACGTACTGCTCTTATCTTATTGGGCGATAATAGGAAAATTAAACGTAGCTTTCCTGATTTAATTAAACTGGTGTGTAATTGGTGGATGAATGATAGGTGAGGAGACCCTTGTGCAGATTCTCAATGTTTGTACTCTGCATGACTTGCCCTCTAGGTCAGATCTTTGCTTTCTATTTGTATTAACTCTTTTTCATCTGTATTGTCTTACCCTGGCTGTTAGCAGCTGAATTTAGGAAAATCTAAAGAGCTGGGCTAGGAGAAAATTAGGGAGAGGTACTACTTGTTGTGCCTTTGTCCAGAATCTTGTACCCCAAGCATTAGAACAGGGCTGCAAATGAGCTACCTCTCTGGTGGGGGAAGTGAGTATTTTCTGAATGTGGGCAGTTCCTGGGCATTCACAGTCCCATTTACAGTCACCAAGACCATATGGTCTTGCCAACACCCTACGCTGAAACAACAGGTGTCTTTTGTTGCCTTCGCTGGGTAACTTCCTATACTCACACTGAGCTGTGCCTATAAATACTTGTCTCTTTGACTCAGGTATAACTGCGCTTCAAAGGAGGGGAATTAATCAAGAAAAAGAGGGGACAAAAGACAGTCTTGTTTTCTGGGCAGCGGGCTGGCTGAGAGACCAAGTCTCTGCCTGCCAGTCATGAAAGGAGCTAATCACTTACTGTCTCCATGACTTGGTTTTGGTTTTTTTTGGGTGAGCTTAAAGAGTGATACAGGAGTATTTCTATCAAGTGAAGATATTGTAGTCAATGATATTTTGATTTTTGAAGCACTTGCTGCTGTTGTGATGAGAGGTGCGTAGCAGTCGTATTAAAAACCTTTTAGAGGTACCTAACGTAGAGAGTATTGTTCCTGCAGTACAAGTACTTTCAGAAAACTTCTTTAATAAACACTACCTGTCTCCTTCTGTTCAGCACCTAAGTAAAAAGTGCTTTAATGCACAGATGTGCTATGCTTAAAATAGTCATCTATTATGCTCTTGGGAACTAGAACATGGCATATTAAAAAACTCCTTAAAATTTATAGTGCCATTGCTGCCTCAAACCAGCTCATGTTATTAGGGATACTGACCCTAGCATTTTGCTTATTAACAAGAGGAAAGAGCAAGGAGATATGAATAAGTACAGACTATATAGAGCTATTTCCTCCACTTCAGCAACACATCAGTGTTCAGTCATCTAGAGCAGTTCTCAAGCTCTTCAGGTTGGTATTTTGTTTCCTTTTCCTATCATGAGAGTTCTCCTTAGAGTTAGAAGAGGGATGCTTAGGACATTTGGTGCCATTCTTCTTCCTCTTATTGCCCTTTCTCCCCCAGGTCAGGGTAAGGACTGGTTTAACCCGGAGCTAAAGTGGCCTTTTTTTAAGGCCTCTAGTGTATCTTTTCGGCACTTGCCCGGTTACATCTCATTTCGGCGGGAACCGCCCACCAGGACAGGACACACTTTGAGAATCTGCAGCCAGCTGCAACTTAGAGCTG
This sequence comes from Oxyruncus cristatus, assembly GCA_013399855.1. Classification (NCBI taxonomy): domain Eukaryota; kingdom Metazoa; phylum Chordata; class Aves; order Passeriformes; family Cotingidae; genus Oxyruncus; species Oxyruncus cristatus. The sequence goes on from VXAY01002810.1 coordinate 67,545, forward strand.
TTGACAAGGCCTCTAGAGAGCTTGTCTCAGCACCTGATACAGGAGAGGTGGTGAGCCTATTTTGAGAGCATTTCCTATTTCTCTGGTGTCTGCCTGGTACTGTTGGGTGTGCTAGCAAGTGTCTGTGATAGAGGCAAGTCTCAGAGTTGGGAGGCAGAGCTGGCATCAGCAAATAATTTCTGCTGCCAGTACCAGATTCCCAAATAGAGTGAGTTACCCTGCTGAGCCCCTGCATCTGTAGCAAGGCTTCCAGCTGTTTCTTGGACTGATGGACCCCTAAAATATGTGCAGTTGAGGTGCAGATTGCTGTGCTGAGAACACAGGTGTCCTGTTAATAGCTTGCTTTTATCAGCAGCTTCTACAAGAGAAGAATTTTACAGTCCTCCCCTGTACCCGAGGTCTGTGTAGCAGAACAACATTGACAGTGTAACTGTTGTGTGGGTTTGTGCAGCATTTTTTCTCCCTTTCCCTACCTGTCATAACTTGCTGATGAAACCTATTGTAGATTAGATTTCAGGCATTGTTGGAAGTGTTGCCTGTTTGTCTGTGATACATCACAGAAATTCTCTGGTTTCTGTTGTAATGTCGAGCTGATGAAATAGCAACAGGGTTGGAGTGATGTCTCTAGGGTTAAGTCTTCTATGTGTGTTCGCCTTCTCTCAAGAGAGGCCAATCATGACAGGAGCACACTGTGCTCTGAGGCCTATGTTAATAAAGGCTCCCTGCTGGCATTCCCCGTGCTGCTGAATGCATAATGCACAGCTGTTAAAAACAGCCTTACTGTATTGCAGATTTCATTTCTGGTTTCGTTTGTGTCTCCTCTCCCTGCAGACCACATGTTTCCGTATTTGCATTTGAGGCTGTGGGTGTTTCTTGGTGCTTTGTTTTGCTGTTGTTTTTGTTGTTGTTGTTTTTCTTATGGGACAGTGTGCTAGACTGTTAAAGTAACCCTAGCAAGGCATTGGTGGCCAGAAATCAACCAATTTCATCTCACTGGAAATTCTGTCTGCGTAACTAGTTAAAAAGGTTCGGTACCCTCCTCTGTCTCTCTGTTCAAAGGGATTGCTGTTCCAGGTATGTGTCAGTGAAAATAGCTTGAAAATCTTTGTCTCAATTTGTTTTGAGGTGCTGGTATTTCACTTGCTCAACTACTGTTTTGAAACATTAGTCTGTGATGCAAAGTATTTAGTGTAATAGCTAGGAACATGTCCTAAGGGCACAAATTCTCATGGCAGGCTTGTCAGACTGCCCACCGCCTGTTCCTTCAGTCTGTGGAAATATTTGTAAAAGATTTGGGTGAATACTTGCCAAACCTAATTATGCAATTATGTTTTAAGGACAATTTTATAATTATAGTGGAGGATGGTAACCAGGATACAAGAGTTGTTGGGATTTTGACTTTTCCTTTTTTTTTTTTTACCACATGACTTTGAATGAATGCTAAAATACTCAGAGCAATTCTAGTCAGAAAACCAGTCGTTCAACTTTCTTTTAGGCAGCTGCCTACTTTTATAGATGGAGCTAAATTAAAGACAACTCCAACATTGCTCAGGAAGGCTGGAGGACATGTTTTATTATAGCTTTGGTAATCTACAGGACAGATGTGTACTGAGAGACCCAGAGTAGCCCACAGGCAATGTCCAGTGTAGAGAAGACTCAGATGGAAAAGTCCTGCCTGGGCTTCTCAAAAGGAATCTCCAAACTGGTCAAGTTTTTTGGGCAGTGGGGACTGTCTGTCTTAATTTTTTTTTGACAAATGTCAGGTTTCTGCTTTGTCTCTCTCCTGTACAGCTGACACTTTTGCAGCTTTTCTTGGGCCTTGACATGCACACTTTTGCATCTAGGTGCACCTTAGGTGCATGTCCCAGTCCTTTTGCTGCAAAGATGGTTTTCCCAGGCACACTTCTGAAACCTTTTTCTGCCCAGGTCAGACCCTGTTTGTACTCTGCAAGTCCCCCCAGGTGAGAAAGTGCCAGGAGGAAATGTGGTTAAGGCCAACAGATTAGCTGTCACCTCCAGTGAAGGGGTCTTCAGTTGCAAGGGCTGCTTCAGCATGACACTGTGAACAGTGATTGAGATGACAAATTGCACCTCCAAGCATGTCTGTGTGAGACCCTGTGGTGCAGCTGCAGGTAGAGGCTCTGCCATAGACCTCTCAATGCTCTCTGAGTTTAAGAAAAATGAACCACCATGGAGTCCATTACCGTTTTCTGTGTGTATGAAACTCACTTGAGAAGCAAGAGCTGCAGCTCATTTCCTATGGAAAGAGAGGCTTAAGAGTTGAGTACATTATGAAGGGTGACATACCTTCTGAGCCAGGTTTTTCCTTAGCGACAACAGGGATGGGTTAAGTTCCATGTCCTAAAAGAAAGCCATTAATTCTGCCCCTTGGTAGCTTGACCTGCTAGCCTCTGAACAAGGAGAGAATTCCTTGAGAGTGACAGTCTGTTCATGTGTACAACATGCTGTATTACCTTTAGTCTGTCTTTAATTTGCCTATCTCTGGTGTATGAAAAAAGCAGTAGAGTAAGTGGGGTTCTGGGGAAGCAAAGAAGGGTATCTGCCCTGTTTTTTTCCCTTGGAAAAGCAGAGGACTTACTATGAGAGCTAAAGCAGAAGGGAACTTCGGCGGTTGTATTCATGGAACGTCCTTTATTGAGAAAGAGCAGTGTGCCTGCGTGGGAGCAAGGGTGAGAGAGAGCTGAAAAATGACCTTTAGATGGATGTCTGAAGTTATTTGCCCAAGTCTTGTCCTGATCACTCGTAGTGTGATGTGAGTTCAGGAGCTGAACTGTAGCTTTATTGGAACTTACGACCACACCTCAAAGGCTCCCAGTCTTAACTATGGATTTGGTATCCACTGAAGGTTTATGACTTCTGTTAGCACAAACCTCTCTTGCTGTCTGACTAACAAAAATATGGGGGTTGGCTCCCCCCCACCCCCTGCCAATGCAGCTGGAAGGCAGCTTATGAGACATTCAAAATAAATCTTTCAGCAGCAGCTGATGTTGCAACTGACAGATGCCGCTATGGATTTTGCTCTGTTTTGTTAAGAGAACTCCACTGTTTGCTTTCATTTCTATTGTTGTGTTTCATTCCCTTTTACTGTAAACAGCAATTGTCCTGGACTGAGTGGATTAATCTGTGCCTTAGTACTTCAACCAACTTGACAGGTCCCTGAATCATGTACTTCTGAATTAGATAAACTTTCTGCTGCTCTTTCGAAGCAGTGTTTCAGTGACTCTCTGGTTTTAAGGGAATCAATGTGTGCTGTAGAATTCAGTTTGAAGAAGATAGATTCCTTGCTCCCCAACATATTGACTTTTGAGCTTTTAATAAACACTTGATGCTAAGTTACAACAATCCTGTTAATGCATTGTATTTCAACTGTCAGACCATATGATTTTAACCTAATTTAAAGCATTTAATTAAAAGATTGTTAATGCATTTTGTTACAAGCATTCTGGTGTCAAAAGTCCAAATTGCATACAGTTGAGTGTGGTGATTAGTTACTCTAAGGCTCCATGTCTTTGAAACTGCAGTTGTAGCTACTGCCACCCACTCATGTTTAGGGCTGTGGGCAGACATTTGCACAGCACTGGATGGCTCCAGCTTGTAGAACAGGAGGTGGGTGGCAACCTAAGAAAATTAGAGGTGAAACACTGAGTCAGGACACCCTAGACCACTGTTCTGTTCTGAACTGCCCCCAAATTTACACAGACTTGTGCAAGTAGTTGCTCTTGTCATTTGGTGTTGATCTAGTGGCTTTGAGATCAAGTACAATTCAGCCTCTGTGAGAGAGATTACAACCTGACCCCGTTCTAGCAAGTAATCTTATTTTATACTGAAAGGATCCCAAAGAAAAATTGGGACAAATTAGTTTAAGAATGCGTCCTGTCCGTAGTGTTCATACTGGTACTGATGTAATTTGTCAGGGTCAGGCAATGCCAATCAGGAGTAGGCAGCAGTTTGGGACAGAAAGCAAGGGTAAAATACAAGACAGCCAAAGCTAGAAATCCTGCCAGGATAGCCATAAGGAATTGGCAGAGATATTTTTTTTTTTTTTGGTCCAATGACATTTCTAAAGTAATGATTTAGAAGAAAAGTGGAGGTTTATGTGTGGGATGTCGTTGGTCTGCCTAGATCTTCTCTACTGTGGCTTGCAGTCAGACCATGCAGAATTTCTTCCACCCACTGATGGAGTGAAAATTCATAAATGACTTGGTCCAGAACTGCTGAGCAGCTAGGAAACACCTAGAAATAACAAAGTCAGTTCTTGCTTTACTGCATAGTGTATTAGGCCGTATGCTTACTTCATTCTAAAATATCTTAACTCTCCTGTTCCTGTTGGAAGATCTTTTGACACTGCTCCACAATGCTCTCAAGGAAAGATGTTTTTATTCAGTGGTGTATATTTGACCTGATTTAGAAAATCAGGTGCTGAGGTTGTGAGGAAGGAGTTGTATTAAAGAGCTATCAAAAATGCTAAGACAAACATTGCAATTAGCTTCAGCACTTTTCCCTTCAGCGCTTCTACTCTTTGCATTTTAATAGATCTCTTGAAGAGCTGGAGATGCTTTGGGTGACTCCTCTTGGAAATGAATCCTGTGCTAATAGCTCTGGCTGTGTCCGACCCACAGGCACATGCTTGGAGATATTTCATGTTTGTTTTGTACCTCACTAATTAATGTATAACTTATTGGTAGAACAGTAGGAAAGCTGCGTTTGCTGACACTTCATGATGTAATGATTTAATCCTTTGTGACACATTCCTGCTGAGTGTCAAAGCTGATAACTCTAATCTCTGTCCCTAGCTCAGTGTGACAGGAACGTGTTCTAGAGGGCATTTTGCAGGATCTTGCAAGCTCTTGTAGGTACTTTGTGACCAATTCATGTAAACTTTTTTTGTACATTGTTACTCTTGAACGTGATTACAGGATTGCCTGGTGCCCTGAGGAATCTGTGAGGTTGTGTGCAAACAAAGAGCTAACTGACTGCATCCAAGTGAAATACAGCTTGTCCTGTGAGGAGGGGGGAAATACCCTTGTCTCCTTCTGAATACACATCCTGCTTTGCCAACATTCAGAGTGGTGTGCTTATATTGATTCAGAGGTGACTAAACCCGCTGCTGGTTCTATGTAATTCTGCAGCCCTGGTATGGATGCAGATCTGTACGTAGGGATAGCTGTGCAACTACTCTGCAGTAGTTAGTTCCTGTGATACAACCAGCAGAGTTTGCTTCTAGTCCAGCACGGACTGTGAATTTTTTAGGAAAAAAAAAAAAAAAAAAAGCAGCTCTGCAAACAGAGAAGAGAATATCACTGTAACAACACTTCAGGGACTCTGTTGCCTTCTGTCTCTGAAATTTGCTTGTTGGAAGTTGCATACAGTGTGCTGAATGGCAGCTCAGGTATTGATATTGGCCCCTTGATATAAGGCCCTTAAAGCTTGAGCTGCTGAAATGTCTGTATTTCGTAGACAGGAGGATAACCGTGTGCTAAGCAATCAGCAACTTGAGGAAAATAAGGGGAATGCAAGTCTCTCTGCCAGCGCAGCATGTCTCTGATAAGCTGAATTAAATGCCTGTGTTTTTTTCCAATGTGCAAGCTTTAATGCACATCTAAGTGCATTATGGAGAAAAAGGAGCTATTACTATTTGATTTAGCATCTATCAGAGACTTGGTTTTATCTACTAAGTTGTCTGTAAAAGCTTCACCCTGAACCCCATTTTTCCCAATATCCTGTGGATTTTCTGAACGTGCAAAGTATGCAGTTGAAGCAGCAATGTTACAGTGAAAATAACCCCTTTGACAATGGCTTGAAAGATCAAAGAATGACTGTGTCTGTACAGTTATTTTAATTGTCTTGAGGAGGGGCTCATATGTGCTATATAAGCACTTATGAAAGAGAACACCCTATAAGCACCCTAACAAAACTACTTGCACATTATCAAAGCTGCAGAGTTAAGTTACGGGTTAGTCTGGAAAATTGAAGTTAAAAAAAGTTATTTTGATCTTCTTAAACCTGAGTTCTGGTTCTGAACTAGAGCATTGCTGACTTTTTTCAAAAAACTAGACAATCCCTCCCACTCCTTCACCCAAGCCACATACAGGAGATTTAGAATCATCTTTTTATCTAGGCTGCTTCTTAACAGTGCAGCTAAACAAATCAGTGTCCAAAACTCTGCTGTTATGCTGAGACCAGTCTTGTAAGACATTGCTTATGTATATGAATCACTCAACTGTGTTGTATATGTCGCTGTATTCTCTGCTTCTTTTAACTAAATCTTTCTTTACCTTAAAACATGTATCTGCCTTTATTTTATTTTATTTTATTTTATTTTATTTTATTTTATTTTATTTTATTTTATTTTATTTTATTTTATTTTCTGACTTACTTTTCTCCAAACAGTTAATTTACATGGGAAATATCTGCTGTTCAAGGGCGGTGATGACAGTGCTTTGGAGTGTAGAGAGTGCTGTTGAGAAGTGCTATAACTTGGGTGTGGAGGTGGAGGTCTCATCCCCTCCCAGCAGAGCTGTTGGAGTGTGACAGGCTTCACTGGGCCAAAGCCAGGCAGCACTGTTCGGCAGGGACTGTAGGAGTTCTACGGAAGAGATTTCTGTCTGAGGAAGACAGGAGTGAGGGAGACAAATGAACAAAAATCTTCAGACCCACAGCATGCTGATAGACCTCCTGTTGTCCTTAGTTCATGTCTGTAAATGGCACTGGTTTCCGCTGTTGTGCACCAAGACAATAATAAATAACAATCCTTAGCATTTATATACCACTTCACAATTTTCAGAGTGTTCAGCACACATTAACTAATTCAGCTGAGATGCACATATGCTGTGAGCAAAGCTACTCTTCTTGCTGCCCAGGGGAACCTTTCATTACAGGTGGGACTAGGCTTTTCTTTTCCCCCATAACCGGAGCTCTTGTCAGCAATGTTCTATATAGAGACTGTGTCTTTCTTCCTGAAGGTTTTAAACCTTTGCATGTACCCTTGTTTTCACAGGAATTGGACTGCTCCCGAGTCATATCTGGTACTATTAACAAAATTATGCAGGAGACTTGCCTCTGTGTTCTGTGCTGCAAATATGCAGACCCACAGTTAATAGATTTGTGGTTTCAGAGGCCACTGAGTTAGCAAAGATGTGACTACATTAAGTGCATCTTTCTGTGCTTGCATAAGGCCTTCAGGGAACACCGTCTCAGTGAACCTCAAGGCTCAGGAGGGGAATAAGAATCTGGCAGGTTTGACCATGTTAGATCATCACACCATGTGCTTAAGAGAACTGAGGATGCTTAGTGTCTTTGGTCCACTAGATCCAGCACCTGCTAGGCCACCAACTGTTATCTGGGGCAGGACAAAGCTCAGTAGAAGCGTATTGCCAGGTAAGAGGTGTTTTGAGGACGATTAAAGACATTAAGCCCGGTTGTTCGTAATCCTGAACTCTGGACATGTTGTTTGGGATTCCAGACATGCACTAGCATGAATCTAATCTGTCTGGCATTTGATTCGCTTTCTGCCTTGGCATTTTGTGTATGTGTATAGAGCTGGTGAGAGGGAGTTTGAGGCATCCCTGTCTGTATCTTTAATCTGGGTAGGGTTGGTTCCACATTTTGTTTGGAAGAATAGTACCTTTTTAGCATTCCATTAGGGTGACTAGAAGTTAAGCATCTTATTTAATCAGGTCATATGACGTGGGATTACTCGTTTACCTTAGAAATAACTGTTTTGTAATCTTTGTAAACTAATGCCTAGTACTTCAGAACGGCTTTGCAGTTATAACCCTTTTTCTAATCTGTGAGGTTTAGTTATAACTAAGTGGTCGCACTTCTGGATTGCCTCTGTGTCTAACCTTTTGGTAACTTTCTGGTTTAGAAGTGGTGCCTGCAGGTCTGACCTGAAACTGATTCTGCAAGAACAGTGTAGATTACAATTTTCTTATAAATGATTGTATGAACAGGAACACCATTAGCCTCTTAGTGACCTAATTATGCAGGGAGGTAGCAGAACATTTTGGGATCAAAACTCTCATCTTGCTACAGCTCTCCCTTCAGCTAACAGTGCATGGGAGAAAAACAGCATGTTTCTTGCAGGTGATGATTTCTCTTTCAGTGGCTTTGTTATCCTCGTTTTGTGTTTGAAGGTAATGTGGAGATTGCTGGGTGGCGTCACTCAAAGTGACTGACTGAGCTGCTGTAGTATGTGAAGATATCTCCAAGACAACTAATTTCCTGGTCAAACAGCACATGGGCTTCTGCCACAAGACATTTTAAGGGAGCTGGTGAGCTGAAGGAGCAAGATATTTTAACAGTTTATTATTAGCATTGTAGCTGGCAAATGCAGCTCAGAGTCTAAGGCTGAGAATGTTCCTATTAAACACTGCAAATGAATAACTTAAATAACACCATTCTTTTTTTTTTTTTTAACTAGCAAACTGATTCATCAGAGAGCTTCTACAAAGTAATAGCAATTATATCCCTACCTTCAGGTTTTTTTCTTCAGTTTTTATATGTGGAGTTTAGGGACCTTCTTTTACTCTCATATTTTGTTGTTCTATGTCCAGACTTCCCTGCTACCTTTCAACTCTGCTTTTTTAGTGTTAGTGGGCCATATTTTTTCTATAATATATTCAAAAATCAAATGTTTGTTGCCATTTCTCTTCTACTCTAAAACTCAGAAAGGTTTACTGACTCCTCTCTGTTCTAAAGTTAGAATTATGAAAGCTTGAAGCATTGGATTTTTTCTCCCTCTTTTATCCCCTCCTTCCAGTCCTCTTTGTCTCCAGAGGAGCAGTGCTACTGGACAGGTGTAGAGCACTTAGAAATACTTTTGTTCTGCATTTCAAATTTGTAACTTTTCTTCATAAAATACTCCTATGCCCATCCTGTTTCAAGGTGCTCGGTCCAAACTAAAATCAAATATGCCCACATTTTTTTTTTTCTGCCTTCCTTGTAAGGAATGGCTGTTCTCCTTAGCTGAACAAACCCCACCTTTGTCTTCGCTTTGGGATTAGAAACAAGCAGGCTTGTTGATTCCTGCTGCATTAACACTCTCCTCCTCCCTCACGCTGGTGTAGTGGTTATCAGGGGGGTAGGGTGGAAGCTGCTTGCTGCTGTTTTCATGAGACCTCCCAGGAGGCTGCTGCAGTGTGGATCTCCGGCCCCAGGGACTTACAGCGCGTACTCAGGCTGTAACGAGGGGAGGAACACAGGCAAACACTGCTTTGTGCAGTAGTGGGTAGCGAGAGGACACTGGGAGTGTTACACTGAGAACGCTTGAAGATCTTCAAATGAAAGTCCAGGGGAGACAAGGGGCTGCATCAATGCCCTGAGCTCTGTCCCTTGGCACAAACTGAACCTGAGCTCTCAGCTAATAACCCCTAAGCTGCCTTCTCTGAGCACGCCTGCATGCACTGGGGAATTTTAGGAATGTGGACTTCAGCACAGTGTTGCTGCTGCTCACCCTCTGTTCAACTAAGAGCCTTAGAAGCTGACATGGGGTTGGTATTGCCACGGTAAAGCCCCATTGTGGTTGTTTGCAGCATTCTTTAACTAAAGATTTATTTTCCTGGGTAAGGTTCCATTTAGAACAGCAGGAGTCAACATAAAAGAACTGGAGAGAGGCCTCTTCCCTTTCCCTGACACAGCACAGGGACACACACCGCTCTCCCCTTACCATCCCCTCTGCCATTCTCTTTGTTTTTAAGGCATTACAACTTTAGTGACCAGAATAGTGAAGAGACTGTAGTTAATGTTGTATTGCTCCAAATTACAGGGGCAATTGATCTGAGGAGGTAAGAGGAGAAAGCCTGTGGGCAGATGGAGCTGGTATCACTGATGCAAACTTCTCTCTTTTGATGCCCCCTCCATGCTGAAGCAACCCCATCTTTAGCCTCCAGCTACTTAAATTGTTCCTGTCGGAGGATGTGGGGGGTCTGCTGTTGCCCCATGTGGGAGGAAGATAGGAAGCTGGTCGTACAGGCCCCACCACCTGCTTGGCTTCGTCCGCAGCTCTGTGAACTGTGTGTCTTTGCTGTGTGTGTGTCTCGCACAACAAGGCAGCTTGAGTCTGTGGGTTTGTTTTTTAGCAGATGTGGTAACCAGGGGGTGAAGGAATACACTCCTTAGTCAATCCCTGGCTCTGGTTCTGATGCGTAGTTTAGAGTCCTCCTATTTGCTTTGAAAAGCAGCAAAGGAGACAAAGGAGGGCAAAGCAATTTGTGTCCTGAGCATGGCAGAACAACCATGTGATCAGCCTCTCTGAAAGATCCCAGCAGTGCATCTTGGAGTCTCATCCCTACTCAGCACAGAGTTCCTACACATGCAGGCATTCAGTGCCACATTTGTTAATTAGGCAGTGATTTCAGTTTGAGATGCTGAATGCAAGAAACGACCTGGACCCAAATGAGAACCCAGTGTGATTCTGGAGGAAAATATAAGGTTATTTTTGGGGTTGTCGTTATTCTTTTGTGCTCCAAGGAAGATAATGCTCCAGTTTGCACTATCCCTCAGTGTTGTTCTGCTTCATTTCTCATTTCTTGGTCCCATCTAGTGTAACAGGCAAATATTGGTTCCTTGAGCACCTCCTTTCCTGACCCTGTGTCTTCTCATCTAGGTGCTGGACAAAGCTGTGGTTTGAGGCAATTCAGAGCTTCTGTTCTCTATAAAATACACTTAAAATTGCTCCTGGTCATCTTGCAGCAAATCTATTTCTGCCCTGCTTACGGCCTGGCTTGCAAGCTGCAAATGTCTGGATAGGATTTATTATGCTCTGACCATAAAATTTTAAACTGCTTTTAATGGTAGATGTTAAATCACTGCTGCCCCAATTCCAAGCTCTGTGCTGAATTTCTGAATTCCTAGGAAGGCATTTTCCCTGCCAGCAACCTTTGGTTTCTGAGAAGGACAACAGCAAGTTCATAGGACGATGAAGCACTAGTTTGGTGAGGGACTTGTGTGCTGGCCAACATCCAGGCATCTGTCTGGCTGCAGAGAGCAGAGCCAGGCAGACCTGGTACAGTGTGATGTGACCAGGTGATGTTTGTATTGGTGTCTGGGTGCAGACACTCTGCTAGGACAGTGATTGAGTGTCTCTGCCCTTGGCTTTATTCCTCTCTGATTGAAGTATCTTTGACACAGCAAGAAAACTGAAATTCAGTGTTTCAGCACAGAGCTGCTTACAACAAGCTATTTTATTTTTGTACATGTCTAATAAATACCGAACTGTTCAGTGTTGTTACTCAATGTGGCTTTGTCCCTTGCTGCTGGGAGCCTCTGTGTAGATTTCTCTCGAGCCTGGCAAAACGTAGCCATGCAGTCCCTGTGCCTCTGTACAGTGCTGGCTGCTTCCTCCAGTATGGCATGAGATGCACACTGTTCTAGCTGAGACTGTTGTCTGTCACCTTTGCCTAGAGAGTACTAGAAGCACTAAAACACAATTTAATCTTTCTAAAATCAATTAATAGTCTTAAAGCCCTTTTCATCAACATGCAAAGACAGCTGTGGCAGGTGGGCAGGAGATGACTTCCTTGCCAAGGAGAGGGAGATGCCTTCTTCTCTTCTGCGTATGTTTGCAGGGGAGGCAGAGAGCCACCCAGGGCTTCCCCCTCTCAGGCCTATGCATTTTACACAGCTCCATCTTCCTCACACTAACCTAGCATGGGCCTTTCCATTTCATCAACTGAGTACTATTTAGTGTGTTTGGCTGTAACCCAAGGCTGGACATGATAGAAAATAGGAATCCAAGACTAGGCTGGTGGGAATTGCTTGACATCAACATATCAAAAAAGGCTGTGAAAAATTACAGTATGCTGTGGCAGAGTTTTCCAGAAGTTGTGCTTTACCAAAGCAGGTTAAGTCCAGTCCTTAATATGGTATTTAAAACCACTACTAATAGCAGTGCCTGCAATTATGGCAACTAGAAGCAATCTTCTCGACCAGAGTAGCCAGAAACTTAAAACTATCTTGTATTTGATAATTTTCATCTCCTGGAAGATCTGTGCTCACTAACTCTGGGGATATTTCGCTTCCTTTACGGTAGGAGAGGCAGGCTCTCATCAGTAGGGACTGGTGATCCTGGACCTGGGGTTTAAGCAAAACCTCTTTCAGCAAGAATGCTTTCCACAAGTGGTTCTGCCTCTCGCAATTTAAAAGGAGACTATGACTTTTTCTCTGCTTGCTCTCCCACCTGTAAAGGTTGAGCAGACCATTTTAACAGCGCTGCCGTATGGCCTCTTCCCATATTAGAAAAGAAGGTGCTGAATATGGACATCCCAGTGTGCATGCGTCTGTGTGCCTGGACCTGTCCCATCAATTAAACAGGAGCTGACGTCATATTTGAAGGTCAGCTGTTTTATAACCTAATACCATTTTTTTTTTTTTCTTCTGGGTTTATTATCTCTCTCCAACCTGCAGCTCGGCACCATCTGGTGCAGGCACACAAGGGAGAAAGATTAGAGAAAGTAAAGCAGCTTTGTTCGCTTCCCCCATTGCTTCTGATGTACAGAGGAGTCGGCAGTCTCTTGCAATATTGAATTTTAAGTGGTGGGAAGGGCTGGATCCTGTTAGCTGTCTAAGAGAGGGAGAAATAGTTTGTGCTTACCAGTGATCTGTCAGGAAGTGTCTCAGGATTCCTAAGGGACTTACTGTGGCCACAAAGTGCACTTTGCTGCATTTTATTTTATAGTTAAATAGTCTTGGTTTTTTATGACCTGTTTTTCCCAGCAACCCTATTTTCCTTACCTGTAAATTGCCAGAAGCACTCCTAAATAAGGTACACGTGCAGCACCAACCCGGACTACAGTCTGCTTTGGAGGTGAAATTCTGTGAACACTTGGAAGTGTATTTACAGTTGACAGAGCCACCAGGCTGTCACTCCACAAGCATGTTCTGCCACACAGAGGTAGCTTCATCTTCCCTGGTGGCATCTGTTTGCACTGACCAAGGAGGTATTTACTTGTCCAGCCACCGTGAAAACAAACCCGTTGTTTCTGTTTCGTAGGCAGGGTTGGGTTTGCCCTCAAGCTTCACCCTCTCTCATCCTCCCTCCTTTTTCTCCATCCCTCTGGAGGTGTGATCTCTTTCTGTCCAAACTATATGATGATTGTTTTCTATAAAAGCAAAGCTGTTTTCTTTCTAATAATACAATGATAATAATTCAGGAATGCTAATCTCCTAGGCCAGCAGGATTACTTGCAAACGAGTATCTTGTTGCTTTGCTTCAATGTTGTAAATTTTGCATTTGGCTATTTTGAAACAAAATGTCTTTAGACATAAACAACGATTGTATTTGGCTATTGGGAAGGGGTGGCTAATTAATGGGCAGAAGTTGGACATAAATATACAAGTTTAGTTATGAAAACATTTGTCTGACTGTGATTCATTGTATGTACGTGGCACTGTACCATAAGGCATACAACATGTATAGAGACTTATTTGTCCCCCTTTGCTGCTGTGTAGCCTTCTTCTAAACTGTGATTTTTGTCAGGTCAAGGATGCTTTGTACAAATTCCTAATTCCTGGAGAGAGGGTAAACTTAGGGCTTTTGGGGATGTTTACTTTTAGTTTTACTCTTCTAAGAAAAAATACAATTAGTTTCTAGCCTCTACCATTATATACACAATCTTGAACTAAGAACAGTGGACATTCAAAACAGGAAGATTTATTTGGAAACAAGGAGGGAGCACTGGGGTTTCCCGTGCTTTAGGTTTAGCTCTAATTTGTAACAGAAAGATGTTTTTCTCCTTTTACGTATGTTCTGATGCAGTTTTTTCCACCGTAGTCTTTGAGGTTGGGATTGGACTTTTTTCCTCTCCTAAATCATTGTAGTGTATGGTGTTTCGTCAGTATTTGATTCATCTTTTCCTGTCCCCAGCATCTTGATTTATACATGGTTCTCCCTGGGGAAGATTCATAGTAAATGGAGCAATGGTTCTTGCATTTCTTGACAGGTTTTAGGTTTCCGAAGTGTACTTTTCCAAGTACTGAGACAAACTTAAGTCTGTGCTTATAATAGTAAAGAGTTGAGAAGACAGATGCACACAACAGAGGGCCTGACCATATCACCACAGTCTTCTTACTGTGGATCATCGTCACCTTGAACTCATTTGCAGATTAACTCTGAAACTAGTTGAGTAATGTCCTGTTAATTGCCCAGAAAGGTTTTTATTCCTTTTTCTCCCCACCATTTTATTTTTAAGACCAATCTTGAAGTGATTTTAATCACTCACAGTGATTTACAGCACATTTTGTTTCCAGTCCAGACTGGCTCAGTTTTTTCTAAACAAACAAAACAAAAAACAAAAAAAACCAAACCTTCTTTGTGGTAATTTGCCATGAGGGAAGACAAGATCTAGGATATAATGAAATGGCATTTGAGGAGAGAGAAGGAAAGCGCATGGAAGGTTTCATTCTTTTTTTGCAAGTTTGCTCAGTTGACTGTAGTGCCCAAGAAAAAAGGAAGGATTTTTTTTTTTTTTTAATTATTCAGGTCATAACGTGGCCTTTATGACCTAAAATGCTCCTAGACATATCACTCTTGTGCTTCTAATGCTCCCTCCAAAAAGACGTCCCCCTTCCCTTTTCAAGGACAGTATAAGACAGCAGTGCTTGGCTTGGATCATTGTGAAATCCTCTTATCTGCCTGTTCTCTTTATTTTTCTTCCAAATCTTGTCTTTCTTGGCAATGAAAATGTGCAGCAAAGGTTGATGAGGGCAAAACCTAAGTTTTGGTCAGTCTCTACCTTAACTCTTTGCAGCTTTTCTTCAAGGAGGACTGTGAGACAGCAAAGCTATTAAATCTTTCCCTTCTTTAATTTGCTTTTTCTTTCTGTCCCAATGCAGCAAGGCGTTTTAATCTGCCTTCTGAAGAGCTGAGAGCTCAGTCACTGATCTGAAACACTGTGCTGTGCCTGGTGGTTCTGAGCACTCTGCAAGGAGCCGGATTCTTCCATCCCTTAGTCTTTTCTTCTGGATGCCAGAAGATGCATACATGTTATGATTACTGTAGGTGAGGTTGTACATGCCAGATTGCCACATGTCAGGCTTCAGAGAAGAGGCAACATGATAGCTGGCTTTGCTGCCCAAGATTTCTGTCCCATAAGAATGTCCTGCTGATGGACATGTTCATGTAGCTCCTGGGGCTGTGGCCAGAGAGGCACCCACACCGTCTTGGTGAAGTCTTGGTAGGGGATGAACCAGCAGTACTGGTTCATCTCGTATGCATCCAGCAAAGCTGTCCCACAAGGGTCAGGTTAATGGTGGTTGTAATACTCTAAACCACCTTTTCATGTTGGAACAGAGGCTTTTTGGTTTATATTGCTAGTATCTCTAGGGGTTCTTGCTTGGGAACAGAGCCCCGTAGTACTCAAGTCTGTGAAAAGATTAATGGAAGACTGCAATTTTGCTTTGAAGATGTTTTCAAGATATAAGTAGCAGCAGCATTTTAAGTAGTCCTGTGCCTTCTGCTACTTTGTTAACTTTCACTGGATTGTATTAACCATTGAGTGGCCTTTTTGCAGTTGCTTGGTTTTTTGTTTCTCTTTGCATGTCAGCAAAAATCCCTGCTGATCATCCCGCAGGAATTGTCTTATTTGTTTCTGGAAGTTCCCCTGTTGAGGAGTTTGGCAGGGGTTTGCTCACTGTCTCTAGTAATAAATAAGGTGGTTTAGTGAGTTATGGAGAATAAACTGAATTTATTTCCCTTTTGCAGTCTGGACTAGAAAAGCTGATTCCCTTGGTCTGTTGTGTACTCAAGGCCATAAGCCAAGGTGCTATCAATTTTACCTTCTCCTCCTGTGAGGAGCTAAAGAAAAGATGCTTTCCAGATCATGTGTGTGGGACAGATGTCTTATATTACTAGATGATTCAGCTAAGACTTGTGCCAAAACATTTTCCAGAACTCTCAGCTGGCAGTCAGGTTGAGAAATAACTTGATAGAACTGCTGGGCTGGCTCTGCCATCCGTGTCTGTAACTGCAGCCATGTCAGGTACAGTTCCCTTTGATGTAGCAAAGGTCCAACAGAGTGATGGGATGAGGGGTGCACAAAGAGCTCTTGTGCCATGAGACAAGGAAACATGGGAGATGTGTGTCCAGAACCAGGTGCTGCCAGCCTGGGAGCCTGAAAGAATACAGAAATACCTTTGCAATAGGCGTGGTTAACGTGTGGAGGTGGTTACTCACAGCCTGTGGCCAAATTACACGTTACTTCTCTCACTCCAGGTGGTCCTTTACATTCAAATACCATCAGCATAGAGATCACTGGGGTTTTCTTGGCTAAATGTATTTCCTTCCACCTTCTGCTGAGATGGAGAAAATTCTGTTTTGATAAATAAGAATGTGATTAGCTCACCTATTTTTCACTTGGCAGTCTCTCAGAAAGCCACTGAAATGAGCTTTTCTGAGGCTACATATATACATGGACTCATGCCAGAGATGGGACTGGGCAGTTGCCTGAAAGTCTGGCACTGTTGAAGTCCACTTATTCGTTTAAAACTTATATGTATTTGGACTGAGGAGAATCAGCTGAAGAGCCTGATCAAATTCAGTCAGTATGTCTTAACAGCACAGCTCTTTGGACTTTACTGCTGATACAAATTGGAGCACTTTAACCCTAATCAGGTTAAACGTTTATACGTGGGTGAAGTCCAAGGGAAGTGTGCTGGTGGTGGGGCCTGGGGAATACAGCCCAAAGCGCAGAAACTGGCTCTTTTATAACCCATAATAGGGAAGTCTTAATCTCAACTGATGAACCAGGCCTGGTTTTTACCACACAGAGGGCATTTATGGTGAATACCAAGTAGCAAGTCTTGGAGCTGAAGAATGTGGATTTTATTAGTGTTGTGTCTTTGGCTGTCAGAAAATACATTTATGCAAAACGATTGCAGGGTACCAGCAGCCAGAACACGGGGTACTAGTCACCTCATTCATGGGTGCATCAAAGGGAAGAAATGTCTACAAGTGGTGGTGGGGATTGTCTCCTCTCCATGTTCCCAGAAAACCTTAAGCTCCGTTAGTCTTCTGCTGAAATATGTATGACATTCTGCCTTAATAAAGAGAACTAACTATAGGAACTGAGGATTTTTTTCTGCGACTGCTGAGTCAGAAGGGGGTGGAGATGAGAAACTCAGGGTTGTCATTCTGTTCCCATGGGAAAGCAGTTCACAGCTTGGCACAATAGTTACTCTCAGTATCTGTCCCCTGGGAGCTTGCTCTATGGTTTAGCAACCCTACCTGCCTTCCATTAGAAATCAGGGTTCCTCCCTATTGCTGCTTGGTTCTGGGCTGTGGTCTATAAACAGATCTCACGTGCCAGTGAGCGGAGCGACCAGTCTCTGCTCAATTCCACTGGTACAGCTCGTGGTACTTTGGAAGAGGTCAAGTGTGGTATGCCTGTGCTACTGCGTACTGTTTTATGTAACCTCGGTATTCCGTGGGAGATGGCGGTCCTTTAAACGGTGGTGCAGCCCACACTCTGTGCCTCTAGAGTCTGGCTGCCTGGGGAGGGAGCAGTGTTTGCACACCCTGGCTTGTCTCTTTCTATGTAATTATTAAATAAGGCAGTTGAGGTCCCAGCTGTGCTTCTCTGGTTTCTTTTGTGTTAAAGGTTGTCTGTTCTCTATCCAGCCACTGGAGATTTCCGTGCAGCTCAAAGTGCAGGGGCCGGTGCTTTCAAAGCAGGAGGCTCGATGTCTTTTCAGGTTAGTAAGGGCAGGCTGTGTCAGCAAATCTTTCCAAGATGCTTGTACTTTTTTTCCGGGAAGACTCTTTCCTACCTTTGCCTGTGTCTGAGCAAAAGGCGTCACCAAGTGGCAAACAGACTGGGCTCATACTGCAGGGTTTCAATGGCAGCTCTCAACTAATCACGAATAGCATCTCTTGCACTTCTTGGCAATGCTGACAGAAGAGCTTGCATTAGAGGCTGGGTTAATAGTGCTTTTGTGTTGCTCCCAAGTTCTTTTTAGTGATAGTGTACTGTGTGGCCCCTGGAATTTCACTCAGAACTGCATGCATGCTTTGATGCTAAGCAGTAAAATGCTGCATATTGCAGACTGAGATGTGCCTTCGTAGGTGAAAAACCACCCAGTAACCAAAACCCAAGCCCAAGTGAATGCAAAGATGAAACAAAATGTATTTACCAAGTTTTTATTTACTTTTTGAATGGAAACGTGGGTGCTTTTTGGATAAAGAGGCTGTTTTGTGCATTCAAAGTGTAAAAGTTTTTACTCACAGTCTGATTAAGTTGCTGAAATATCAGAAGTTTGCAGTTCCTCCCCTAGCTCTGTGACCGTTGAATACTGGGGAGGATACAGTAGGCAAAAAATATTATTTGAAGGAAATTAATTTCTCTGTGCTCCACCTCTTCCTGTGAGCAAAAGGAGGGGGAAGGCACAATGAAGACATCTGTTCCTTTGAACCCACTCACAGACTTGCTTAGTAATAAAACTAGGGGAGAGGAGGAGAAGCTGTTGGTACTGTTCGAGTGGTTGCTAATTGCTATGAGTACTGAGGGATGAGCTTTTATCATGTTGACCTTCTTAGGGGATATTGAAAAGAAGCTGGCACTGACCTCTGCCAGGATTTAAATCCAGAAGATTCAGAATCCCTTTGTGCCCCTTTCAAAGAGGAGGCAAATCTCTGTGGTAGCCACGCTCTCCCCTCTGCCTCAGGGTAGGTGCCTCGGCTGTACTGACCCAGATGCTGCACTCTCCTCTCTTGGACGAGCCCTTCACTGCCAGTGTACCACCATGATCAGGGCTGCAGCAAACTCCAAAATTTTCCTGACCCTTGGACTCAAAGCATGCCCTGTCTCCCATCCACACCTTGCTCCTGTTATGTGTAGTGCTTAAAATCTTGTGGCTGTAAGCGCAGGGCTGCAGGGCCCTCCCCATCCCCCGCTCCTCCTGCCTAATCTCATTGTGCTGCTTAGTCACAGCCAAGACCCTTCTAATGGGTTTAGGTGGCCCTGCTCCTGGCTGGGGGTGTTGTGCTTTGTGTCCAGCCTGGAACCCTTGGTGTAAGTAAGAGGTCGGGTTGCACACATCTACTGCCTCGGAGTCCTCCTGCGGCGTCAGCAGGTGCCTGCATGAAGATTAGGTTTCCCTCTAAGTATGATGTCTGGGAACAAAAGCAGTGCAGTAACCAGAGTGTTAAAAAATGCCAAGGGGGTGATACATTGATCTCAGACTAATAAAATGTGGCCAACAACCCTTCTAGGAGCTCAGCCACAGAAGGCAGGAGCAGATGGTCTCTTAAGGGCTTTCCCAGGCCCTTAAAAGTGTCTTAAGTCATAAACCAATGGTTGTGGCACACACTGGCACCAGTAAGGTTGATGAGGGTCATTCTTCAGTTGGGGATTTCAAGTTTCCTGTGTATTATAGTACATTCTCCCTTAGCTAGTGAGTAGCTGTCAGAGAAATCTGGGAACTGATATAAAGTCTATAAAGCTGGAATTTTTTTTTTCAGAGTGGGAATGGCTCTGCCTTAACCAAAGGTAAAAAGAAGGCAGCTGCTAGGGAGAAGAAAGATGGCTTTGTGCAGTGATGCAAGGTGCAAGTGTGCCAAACCCACACAGTGGAGGAGAAATAGGGACTCTCTTACCGTGGGTTGTACTGAAGCATGATGATGTGATTTAAAGTTACAAGGTTCTCTAATTTGTGGCTATGAACCATAGGAACATATGTAATAGAGGCAAGAAAGGGTTAAAGGAGCTGCCCAAATACCTTCCCAAACACCTTCCCAAACTGTAATGGGTGACATAACATGAAGGCAAGAGACAGCACCACAATGTAACAATGCATTTAATGTGGTATGTGAAGCTGAGCAGGGTAGCAGGGCAAGGCTGCTCCAGGGGCCTGGAAAAAGAATTAGCCAAACAGCGACAGAAGAAAGGCAAGTGAGGCTGGTAGAGCACTAGGCAAGAGCAGAGGTTGGTACTGAATTAATCTTGTGAGCTAAATAGGAGTTTGTTCCAGAATTAATCACTTGAAATATTAAGCAATAGAGACTGGTAAGGTGTTAAACACAGTGTCCCTAATAGGCACAATTGTCCTACACCCCAGGGACCCTCTGATTGCAGGACTGAAAAAAAAATTATCACCAGAAAGAACTCTGTGTTTCTCCATTCAGTGTTTTGATCCCCTTTCTCTCACTTATGGCATGGAGCATCTTGAGGTGATGCAAAGAGCCTTTGGAGACAAATTCACCTTTAGCAACAGGAATAGGTGGGAAAACCCAGCACTCCTACATCACCAAGCTCCAAAGGAGGCAACAAGTGCCTCTAAACAGCAGAAGACTGCTTGATGGCAGCACAAAAGTATGTAATACATGCAAGAGCTTAGCAAGGGTGAGGAATACAAAGACAAGGATGTAACTGATGGGAGACAGCCCTCAAAAATGTCATGTGTGTACTAGTCTGTGGGTGAAGTGAGCAGCTGAGTGGGAGAATGTTGCTTCAAGAAAACCTCCTGAAGTTGGGGATGGAGATGCTCTGTCATGAAATACCTGATAGTACCACAAACAGGTTGTTTGCTTAGTTTCAAAAGCAAAGGTATGAGCAGGGACAAGCAGCAAGGAAGGAAATTAAGGTAAAAGTAAATTCCTTTATAATAAATGCATTAGGGTGGTTAAAGGGTGGCAGATCTCTCAGTAATAAGTTGCAGCACATTTTCTAGGCTGGTTTAGTTTTAGTTGTAACAGATAGAAAACAGAGCAGAGCAAAGGACAGGTTAGATAAAGAGCAATACTCTGTCTACCCAAGGAGCAGGAATTCAGGCTGTTAGACTCTATTGGGGTGTCTGAGAAAGGCTGGATCATATATGCTAATTTCAGGCCCTCTCCTTGTTCTTGAAACACATCTGGGGTAAGTGGGAACACAAAGATGCAAAACTTAGCCAATTTTTCTCATCCTTCAGAGCACTAGATGGGATCAGACTTTAAAACTGTGTCTAGAGGAGGTTACAACACTACCTAACAGAGGTTACTGCCCAGCCATCTTTATGGGCGTTTTTACACTGCAAGATAGCTTGAATAAATTATTTGATTTTTTTCACTAAAGCAGTGATTTGATTTTGTCCAGTAAAGGTGGAAGTTGGTCCCTTCTCCCAGGTAACAAGCGATAGTCCAAGAGGAAATGGCCTCAGGTTGCATGAAGGGAGATTTAGATGGGATGGTGGGAAAATTTCTTTGCAGAAAGGTTTGTCAAACGTTGGAATAGACTGGCCAGGGAAGTGGTTGAGTCACCATCCCTGGAGGTAATTAAAAGATGGGCACATGTGGTATTTAGGGACATGAGTTAGTGATGGACTTGGCAGTGACAGGTTAATGGTTGTACTCAATAATCTTAAGTCTTTTTCAACCCAAGTGATTCAGTGATTCTATGAACAGCAGGAATGCAACCCACACTGAGAATTTGTCTCAGAACAGGCCAGGCTTGTTCTTTCTTTTCTCTATCAATCTCTAGACAGTATTGAGTTGATAGTTAAGATTTGTATGCAACGCTAGTAAGTATGGACTCTACTGTGTACTGGGACTTAGAGGACACTTGAAAGAAAAGGCTGGAAAGCAGAACCTGTGAAGTATTATTCTCCTTTGTCCTTCTGTGAAGTGCTAGCCGTGGGCCTGAAATGTCCTGGATGGAAAAATTGCTTCCAATAACCCTATTGGCTTAATGGAAATGAAATCTCTGTGCAGTGCTGTTCTCTCTTCACCCTGCCTTTCAAGACAGAGCTTGATGCAGATCCATGTGGTGCTGCTGAGAAGTGCAAACAAAGGGTTGCAGTAGTGCCCTGGAAGCCACTGCTTGGCCCACAGATTTCCCTCTGTTTAGGAGTAGAGTCTACCCTTAGGAGCCTGCACGCAGATTCCCAGCCAGACCCGTGTCGGATGGCTCCTCAGGAATGTGAGTAGCTGCTGTCCTCCACAAAGCATAAGGTCCCAACCACTGTGTAGGGAACCACAAAGCTGTCAGGCCCCACTTTGGAGGATGTTGATACTCTGTGCTTCCATCAGGCTGCCTGGAATCCAGGATGGAAGCAGGCTCTGGGGAGTGTCACCCCACAGGTTGCAAGGATTAATCATTTTGTGGTGTCTTGGGGTAGTACAGTTAGAAGAAACTTCGGAGTCTTTCCTCCTCTCCTGAAAGAACCAGACAGCTGGCTTTGCAGGCAGAGTGATGGACTCAGTAGGCAGTTGCTTCTTCTCTGAGGTGGTTGTAGCTCTAGTCTGACTGATACATGTCAGCAGGGTAAGATGGACAGAGAAAGGGGGTTTTGATAACAAATCCCCATATCTTGCCTTTCATTCTGACAGCAGCCTTCTATTACAGCTCTTGTTACTAATCTCTCATAGATCAGCTTTAATTTAGCAATGCACAAGCCAGACAGAGTTTGTCAGTTCTTTCCCCTGGAGCGGAGTTTGTTAGCCGGCAGTGCCAGGAGGGATGTGTGTGCCCTGGTGCCCTTTCTCTTTGCCCCAGTCTCTGTTATGCAGTGATCTGTCTGGACTGATAATACTCATACCGCTTACAGAAGCAGTCTGCCCAGACCTGTCATTGCCTGGTAGAGAAGGATTTTTTCTGATCATCAAGCCTGGGCTGGAATATAATCTTTTCTCTCCCTTGTAAAGCAGTCGTAGAGCAGCCCAAACTGTTAAAATACTTCTTTAGGAAGGAAACAGCTCCCTAAAAAAAAAAATCCCTAAAATAATGAACTGACCCATCGCATTTGCTACAGCAATCTAGAAGTCTCCTCTATGTGTTAAACTCCTTTGTCCCCTGATGGGAATGATAGTGGGGAGAAAAGGGTGATATGGTATGAATTTTTGTTGTCTTCCATGCTGCAGAAGAATTACAGGCACCAGTAAACTTAGCAGGTGGCCACCAAAATGCAACCATTTCCCATGACCCATAATTGCAGCACACAGCTTGTTGCCCCATGACACATGAAGGCTAAAATACAAATGGGTTTAAAAGGAGTTGTGCAAATTCATAGAGAATTTGTCTGCCAGTGACTATTTAACATTTACAAGTCTGCATGCAGAAACCGCTAAGCCATGCACTGCTGAAAGCTGGGAAACTTGGGCCAGAGAAGGCATTGCTGTAGGCTACTCTGCCTTTTCACACTTTCCCCTGAAGTTTCTACTCCTGGTCACTGCCAGACAGTCCGTGGTTGAGGAATTGACCTAGGATTGTTTTTCTGGCGTTGTTGAACACTGACCGTTGCTTTGCCAGGATCTCTCTCCCACCCACTCGTCACACAGGCATCCCAGTCAGAGCCTGCTTGTGTGAGGTGCCACCTAATGAGCTCTGGACCTCACAAGTTCCCTTTTCACACAAGTAGGGCAGCTGCTCAAGTGTGGGTGAGAGAGGAAGAGTAGACACAAGTATCATGAGCAAGAAAGGTGTTTAAAAATAAATGGCACGGCAGTTCAGTTGTGCAGATAGATCAACTGTTTGGCTTTTTTTACCTCTGTGAGCTTCTTTGATGTGCCCGCCATTGTATTTGGCAGCTTGATACCTTCTCCTTCCTTCTTCATTTGTTGAGCCCTTGTCTCTGACACTTTGACTACAAGGATCTCTAAGTATGTTAAAGAGATAAATGTTGAAGAGATAAATACAAGTTTTCTGGCATCTTGACTATCTTGACTCATAGCAGTGGAATTTAAAGTATATTTTCCCCAACCCCTTTTCAGACCCTCTGTTTCAAGGGGTTTGGATATGAAACTCAAGAGTTCTGCTACTGGGGAGGTGATGCTGCTGTGTGTTTGACTAGTGTCTCGATGGATGATTTGTACACCACAGACCCTCCTCTCTGGGACCAGCCAGGAATGTGCTCTGTATCAGACACAGGCTTTCTTAAGGATTTTAATCCAAAACATGTAACTCACAAAGCTTGTTTTGCTGGAACAAACATTATAACCAAACATAAACAGCTCTAATTTGTGGACCTGATTGGTTGTGTGTTTCTCTGCCTTCCTCCCTTCTACTCACTATCCCCTTTGCTAATTCCTTTTCATCAATTTTTTTCTGTTATTTCTTAGTGGACAGGAATATCATCAGCCTTTCATTAGACATCTGTTGAGATGGCTTTTTCCTAGGTGGGGGTTCAGGCTCTGGTGTCCTTTCTGCAAAACTTCAGGGTGGAAAGAGACTTCGCATGTTGGAAATGCTGGGCTGTTGACCTGTGTCTGCTGCAGCTGATGTCTTTTGGCCAGGATTGTTAGGAAGAGGCATCCTGACCATGTTCAGTCTTGGCTTTTTTCCTCCTACCAAACTCTTCACACACACACACACACACACACACACACACACTAACATTGCTGGGTTTCTATTCCAGTTTTATTTCTGATGCATGCACCTCTTTCCCCCAGCTCTCGCTCTGTCCCTGTCACCTTAGCACCCACCATGGGGCTTTGAGTGAGACTTTCAAACCCACACTGGGTCAGCTTCTTCACCTCCAATAGCAGGTGAGACAGATGGCTGAGTTGATTTTTAAGGCCATACATATCTGTTAGGTTGCCTTACTGTGTTTCTGTGACTTTAGAAGCCTGTGTGTGCTCAGAGATCATACAACACTAGTTTATGTGCTACAAAAACTTGTGGCTTATAGCTCGTTAAGAAGAACTGTTGTATTCCTTTAGGACTACTTGCATATTTCATCTAAACCTTCTTCTCAAAACATCCCATTAAAATGTGACTCTGTTCTCAAAAGCTGCATGCATAGCCTTTCTGGCGTATTCAAAAGAGGTGCTGTTGTTTTACCTTAGCTTTATTCCTTAACTGGTCATGAGTTCATTTATTTATTCATGTTTATATTATTATTTGCAATGCCCAGCTATGTAACCTCATTGGTTACACCATTCTGTAATCAGTTAGGAAAGAAAATAAGCCCATGCAGTTTGCATTACAAATCACTGCATGCTGGTGTATCGTGGCATTGACAGTGTAGCTGTTCTGCACTTCCGTGTCTCGTGGAAGCTCACTGAGTAAATGTTTTATAGGATCCAACTCAGTTCCCGCTCCATGGAAAAAAAATCTTATTGGTTTCAGTGGTATATGGATCAGTCTTCTAATCCTATGAAGGAATGTAGCTATATTCTTCTGTGGGTTTTAGCATGACTGTATGCTGAATGCCATAATGACTGCTGCAATACTAGCCTGCATATTTTCCATTGGGGTGTGAAATCATCTTGATGTTTGGAACTGCTCAGATATTTTTCTAAACCATTGCTTATCTCTGCATGGGAGCAGTGTGCTGTAATAGCCTTAGGACTGACTGAATATTGCATGATACTGGACTGAGTTCTCCCTTAATCCAGGGGATTCCTACAGTCTTTGTGAAAACAAGGATAGGGAAAGGGGAGGAGGATGTGAGGAAGATTTTAAAAGGAATTTGTTATGAACCTTTGCAGACCAGCTATTAGGTATTACAGGTCTGTTACTGTGGTTTTCTATATAAACTGACTGATGTCTTACTTTGAAGCCATGCTTTAGATTTCCGTCATGTTTTTAATCTTTGTAGCATTATTGAAGCATATCTAAATGCTACCAAGAAATTTCACTAACTTACAATCTGTGCAGTCTCTGACAATATTTCAATATAATAGTAAAATATTTCTGGCAGGTATGCTGCATATACACAGAGATTTAGAAAAGCGTTTAAAAATAATTTCTGTGTGTTACTAACACCTCCTCTATCAAGACTCAAAGTAGAATTCTGTGTGGTGGGTTTTCTTTCTTTGTGCTGTCAGGTTTAACTTGCTGCACTGGATTCATCCTGAAGAGTTCATCAGAAACAAGCTGCTTTCTCTGCTTCTGCACTGAGCTTGTTGCTTTCATGCAGTGCCAAAACAGGGATTCCACACACTAACGTCATATCTCCTACAAAGAACAATCCTTATAAAACCAAGACCGTGCAACTTCCCTTTCCCTTTCCTCTGGATATAGCTTTGCTTTTTCTATCTGGTTAATCTTTAACGTTATTTAGTTTTCCTTAGAACTGACAGCTCTTGCTACTGATATGCCATTTCTGTGAAACAACTTTGCAAATCATTTTCTTTACATAGCAGAGTGGATGCATGTCCCTTCAGGGTGGTGAAGGGTACAAGCTGCAGTATGTTGGCTGCCTTGTTTTGTTTCCTATTTCAGAGAGGTATTTTGTTGTAGTGTTGCATTTCTGCAGACCACTTGTCAATCTTCTGGTATCCTTTTGCATGGTAGCGGGAGAGCTGAATGACACTGGTTTAAACAGATTGTGAGGATCAGCTGCAATGGCTGAATGGGGCAGCTGAAGCCCTTGGCTGAAAATTTGGTACCCTGAAGTCTTAGTGACCTTGTGCAGCACTAAACAATTGCTTTTCAGAAGGGGACATCCTCTGACTTTATCCTATGATGACAAAGAGCTCCTTTCAGGGGCTCATCCCCCAACACTGATAGCATCAGGGCAGGATGTATCAATAGTGTCTTTCGAGACCTGACTGGCAGGTGAGAGCAGACCTTCTTTAAGCAATTCCTGCTTTTTCTGTCTTTTATTGCTCTGAGTGACCTATCTATGCAGCAATGGCAATGAGCTATAGAGCCCTGCCATCCATCCTCTGTGTGGATGTGGAAATAGCATCTTCCAGGCCACCGATGGTGACAGCCTGAGGAGAATTGTCTTGGCACAAGGAGTGCAGAAGTGCTTCACTCGCTTTTGGTGCCAGATGTCTGCTTATTTCTGGCTATTGGAGTAATGCCAGCTCTGGGGTGGGTGTGGAAAAAGGGATTTGGGCAGTTAAATGCGGGAAGGGGAAGAGAGGTCAGGCCTGGCTGCTCCTCCGTGCCTTACAGGATCTTCTTACAGCAGAAGCCTTAAGGGACTGAGTGTCTTGCTGCAACACCCATGGGCAGCCTTATGATCTGTCCCCAGACTCACTCCTAGCTACTCTCCTTTTTTAACATTCATGTGAAATATGTGGGGTCTGGCCTCACAGGTGCTTGGCACGAACAGAACCAGAAACATGCCATGGAAATCACACTCATCCTGAGAAGTCTAGCCAGGAGCACAACTGAATCAAGTCAGATATGGATCACCAGGTCAGGATAACGATTAGTCCTACCCTTGCCCCTAGTTGTAATTAGCTGTGGTGATGTCACCCTCTGTTCTGACTTCTCGCTGGCATTAATTACAGAGCTGCAAATTTCCTGCCTTTCCCCTTTTAATCGCTGTCTGGGAAACTCAGAGTTTACACTCCCTGTTTAATGTCTGCCAGCAAACTTCCTTATGACATGCTACAGGGCCTAACCTCTGGCTTATAGCATTGCCTGGAAACAGGCTTGATTAGGGTGCTTGCTCAGTGCCTTTCTGAATGTGAACGCTTCTGGTTAGGAATGATCCCTCTGCTTCTCTTGAGATTGCATCCTTTCATCCCATTTCATTTTGGATTCAATCCTGAGGAGCAAAAAGTGTTTAAAACCGGCAGTGAATTTAACCCTCCCTTTAAGAGAGTTCTGTCCCCCACTAGACGAGCCTGTTTCTGCTGGAGATGTCACCTCTGCTGGTGAGACAGGGTTCTGGAAGTCCGAACTGGTGCAGTTTGGTGTGGCTTAAGGGGCCTGGGATCTGTCCCAGTCCTGTGAGGACCCTACAGTCCTTGTCTTAAACTCTACCTGCTTTGAGGGCTGTGGCTTGAACCCAGCCAGTAGTGGCTTGTAGTCTGTCACCTATGGACCCTCTATTTAGCCTCTAATCACTAGGGTCAAATGGAAAGGTAAGAGAGTACTGCTACAGGGATGCAGGAAGGGGATAACAGTGATTGTACTGAGAGTTATCAGAGGAGAGAAGGAGGAGCTGTTGAGGACAAGTGAGATCCTGGGGGCCAGGAATGTGTCAGCATGAACTGGCTGGATCCCCCCCAGTTCAGAGTGGGCTGTCCTGGTTAAGTGCTGAAGCTCCAGATCTGGTCTGTGAACCCCTGAGTGAGGCTGGTGCTGAGAGGAGGAAGTGAGCCTGTCTCCTCTGTCAGGGTGCTCCTCTTAGCATGTGGGTTTGCAGGGCTGCCTGTGCCCCGAGCAAGCTCCCCTGACAGCTTCTGATGTGCAGTGTGAGGAAGGTTCTGCACTAATACTCATCCATTTAGAGAAGTTTGTAAAAATACCGTCCAGATCCTGTTCTGAGGAAGCTAAATCCAGAGCATCCATACCCCTGATCTTCATACCGGTTTTGCAGCCATTTATTTTCCCAGATGACTTCTCAGCCTTCTGCATTTTGCTCTGTACAGATCTCAGCAAGGTGGCCTCGTGGCTTCTTCAGTCAAGC
Organism: Oxyruncus cristatus; assembly: GCA_013399855.1. NCBI lineage: Eukaryota > Metazoa > Chordata > Aves > Passeriformes > Cotingidae > Oxyruncus > Oxyruncus cristatus. The sequence goes on from VXAY01002810.1 coordinate 95,847, forward strand.
ATCTCCCAGTCAATCCTCCTTTTATTTTGGGTGCCTCTCTCCTTTCAAGTGGGGTGCGTCTATGACAATGGATCCATCATTAACATGAGGGGGAACATATCCCATAATCAGGAACCTTCTGTCTAGAGAGAAGTGTTTATTATACACAACTTGTTAGGGAGTGTCAATCAACTAGGCTCCCTTTGTTACTACATAATGCATCATTAATGATGGCTGCTGCTGTGCATTTAATTTCATTGCACACAGGGGCCTTGTCTCTGTCTCCTCACCCCCTTCCCCCTCTTTATAATCACCAGCACGGAAGAAATTAATAAATCGATCCAGGGAAGGAAAGCTACAGACTTGCTATAGGCTATCTTCGGTGTCCTTGCTCTCACTGAGTTGTACCTTACTCTTGGAGAAATCTTTTGGATGTCAGTAGAGCTATTTTGGGTTTACTACTTGCTCTGCATCCTGAGAAGGGGGATTGGCGCCTGCCCACACACATACGTGACCATGGACAACTGGCCACGTAAAGAAAGGCCGGCGGGATCTCACCAAAGGGATCTGTTGAGACCTGGGGGTGCGTATGTCACATCCTTTTCAGCTCTTCATTTCTGCCCAACCCCTCCGGATCTTTGAGCCCTAAGAACACACTGATGCTTTGCTGGTTGACATCTTGCTCATTCAGACCAACTCAAGTAACTTTAAAGAAAAAGAATGTTCAACTGCTCCAGGGCTTGTGAAAGGTGGATGAGAGAAACAAGCTTACTGGAGGCTGTATATTTCCAAGAAAGTCAGTGCCTCCCCTGGAATTTTTTAGGAAACCACAAAGAGGTAAAGAAAAACAACCTGAAAATCCCCAGTTCAGAGTGATAAGAGAAAATGCTAGTTATAGTGTATTTGTTTGGTAAATAAACCTAACTATGTGGTTTGGGACCAGCCTGTTGAAAGCCCTGAAGCTGATTTTCTTCTACTGTCAAAGTTTGCAACCTTCATCTGCAGCTGAAATTCAGCATGCCAGTGATGACTAGGATAATTCTGCCTTCTGGCTGGAGTCTGCTAATTGGTTTTGGTTGATCTCTCTGTCTCATTTCTTTCTGTTTGAGTATCTCTAGGGCGTTTTTTTGAGCAGAGGGGAACAAGTCCTGATGTGAACTGTGGATACCAAACTCTCTGGTTTTGTTGCACTTTCCAGGATTAGAAATTACTTGGCTTGTCTGGATCCTTTCCTGCTCTGTTGAAAATCCAGTCCTGTTTTGTGGTCCTGAACCAGCGGCCTGGTGTCTATCTTGGCACCCAATCTTACCTAAGTCCTTATGTGGTGCTGCCCGCTCATTTATGTCACTTAGGTACTCAGTACACTGATATCTGTTCGTGTGGAAGCAGTGTTTTGTGTGGTCATTCTGGCATGAAAGCTGGGAGTGCATTGCATTGAGGGTAAGGCATTCTCCAAATATTTCTGCCCCATTCTCCTTGGTTTTTCTGAAGGATATCCACTCCTTGTCCTGACACCTGTTCCGCAGAAAGACCTGTAGCTACTTGCCATCAGTCCTGAGGACACTGCATAGCAATTGGAGGAGAGGGAAATTCAGTCAACTTCAGATGGACTTCTTTAATTCTCTCTCCCCACATCCTTGGCTCCAGGCCATAGTCTTTTGGGATTTCCCTTTGGCAAACAGCTTTGGCAGAGTGCTCCAGGCTGGGTTCCAGCTTGTTTGCCTTTGTCCTGTGCGTGTTGGGGCAGCCAAGCCTGGCTGTGGGTTTCCGGTACTGTCGGATGGGATCCCACTCCTGTCCATCTGCATGGGCATGACCTCTCCCCTGTGTAAAAGCAAGGGAAGAGGAAGCCGCACACGTGTCCTCTACTGGTTACCAAGAGGGAAAAGCTTGCCTCTGCTGCCCTTTGGCCTTTAAGTCAAGAGCATCCCCCTATGGAAGGCAAAAGGTCATGAGTGGAGCTGTTTTAAACACCTGATAAGGAGAGCTGTTGCAAAAACCTTTGATCATTTTTCATCTGAACGGAGTAAGTCACAAAACTGCATTGCCTCAATTTTCCATTGTAAAGGAAAAATAACAAGATTTGATGTTTCTTTTCTGGAACAGAGCACTTGAAGTTTTTGAAATGTTTTGCATATTTTCTATTTGTTGTTCCTGTACCCTTATGTCTGAAATATTTTTAGATTCTTCCTCTTGTGAATAATTTCAGAGGTTTTATGTCCTTTGTTTCAACTCCAAAGGAAGTCAAATTTTAGAATGTTTAAATTTTGGTCCTAATGGATTTCTGTCTTCTGTACTACTCTGTGGATTTGTTTGATATTTAACAAATGCCGAGTTCAGTACAGAGGAGGATAAATTTTACCTTTTGTTTTCAAATTTTTTCTAAGACCTGCTGTTTCACTGGAGTCACAATTGTGGAGTTGCTGTTTCCACTCTAAGGTTACTTTCTCCCTCCACTCAGCACTAATTCTATTGGCCTTCAGTGGCCCACCAATGGACCAAATGGTCTTTGGTGCTGGGCTGTGAACCTCTTTTCCCAGGATAAGAACATACCACTATGATTAAGGGAGTCACCATGCATTCGACATGGTGCTGAGGCATAAAGTGCCTCTCAGTGTGATAACTGGTAGAGTTTATACAAATTGACAGAGATCGTAAATGCCCATTACTGGGAGGAAAGTGTGAAGATGTAGTGACCAGTCTTTCCTGAAGGAAAAAAAAAAAGAAGAAATTGGCATCTTAAAATTTGACTGTACTCTTTAGTAGGACCTTGATGTGTAATAAACTGGTGCTGAATTTCATCTCTAGACAAACCTTATAAGAAGCTTAACTGTCGAGGTCTTTGTGATGGTAAGAGACTGAGCAAAAACTTGGTATGAGAATAAAACCCTCTCAACTTCACATTCTGAGTTCTTTGCTGAATTTTGTTCCTTTACATCCAGTGCACTTCCAGGCTTGTTTTACCTCGAGGATGGAGCTATAAACCTTGGTACTTCCCCCCTCATTCATGGCCAGTGCAGAGCAAATAATTAATTATGGAGTCTTAAATCACTGCTTGAAGCCGTAGCAGCAGATCATCATTCCCTTCAAATGTCTCTGGCACAAGCTCACTCTCTCTGATTTTCATGTCTCACCAGTTGCTATTTTTACGTGTTTTGTATGGAAGAGCCTGCACCAAATAAAGCTCTGTGTTGTAGTAAGTGCTTGAAGACGTTAAAATGGCTCCCACTCTGTTGTGTGCCTTATATCCTGAATCCCAGCTCAGCTTTTTCCCCGTGCCAGGAAATGTCTCCCACCTTTGAAACTCCTCTCGAGAGATGAAAGATCAGCTTTATGCTGTCAGGAGCTGTCATTTCAGGCAATTAGAAATAGAGCAGCTGACACCCGGTAGTTCAGCAAATACCTCACTTTCCTGCAACTGCTTCATTTCTGGCTTGTTTTGAAGATCACATGCGGGGTAACCCTTCCTTATTACCCACATGCAGTCTTCGTTCCTGGCTTCTGTTCTCTGCCTGCTTTTTCACTGTTGGTGAAGTTATTGGTGGCTAGTAAGGCCTCTGTGAGATAGCTTTATTTGTGGTGTAAGAGCGGTAGAAGTGGCAGATTTCTCCCTCTTAGTTAACCCAGCCTCTGAAGAAGGAAACAGAGAAGATAGAAATTGTTATTGCTGAAGGCAGAGACAAATAAAAAAGGAGCTTTTATTGCTCTAGAGGTCTGTCCTCTACCAGGACTGGGAGGAAACATGCAGCAGGAGCTAGAGAACTGCATCCATAGAGTGAAACTCTTTGCATGCCCTTCGGCTACATCTTTCATTAAGAAGTGCCTGCCAGCCCTCTGCTGAGCACGGATCTCGACCCACCTGTCTGGTCTTGTGCTCTCTCTGCATAGAGGCTTCTGCTTTCATCTGTTTCTAGGTTAAATATTGCCACCTGAAATATGCAGTTCCCAGAGGAGACTCAGTCAATGTTAGCGAAAGGCTAAGGATCTGTTTCTTTGCATTTTGTGTTGCAGAGAAAATCAGTGTAGGAGAGTGTGGGGGAGGCTGAGCCATGGCACTAGGAGGTGCACAGCACTCTTTGGTGACCTCTGCATTGCCTCCAGAGCATCCTTTATGTGTGGAAAATTATAAACTCTGGGACTTGGTTATGCTGCCAACTTCATTTTGGTTTTCTCCTCTGCCTCTGAGGCTGTATTTTAGCTGAAGCAGAGCTAGCAGGCAGTTAACCTGAGAGCTCTACCTTGGAGATGTGCTACCCTAGATAATAACATAGTTTTTACCAAACTGTTGTTTGAAAGAAGTCTCCTTGACAACTAAGTTTCTTGGCAGGGATCTGTTATCTCTGGATGGAAGCTAAACAGAGCCTGGAAGGTAACCAAATGCCAGGAGCTGGCCTGTCTGCTATGTCAGACATCTTCAATGGCAGAGGCAGAGTGGGGTCTGGCCACATCCAGAAATAGCAAGGGAGTGAGGCTTTTGGCTCCCTGTGTGCATGTAGATGGGGCAGGGGAAGGAAAAACGAGTGGTCTCAAGGAGCATTGCATTCAGAACTCTTGTCACAGACTGTGAGCCCCTGAGGAACCCTTTGTGAGGGGTCTGAAGGGTGGAAGGTTCTGGGCTCTGGTGCTGAGCTGCTGTGCCCCTGATGCATCAGATGAGTGCTGAAAAAGGCCAGGACTTGGACAGATGGAGTAACGGAGATTGGAGGCGGGGGAGCCTGGCCTTGTGCCAGCCTGTGGAGCGGGGTGGGCAGATCACAGAGAGGAGCTGGAGGGGGGGTCACAGGAGGATAATCCTCAAGCAGCATGAAGGCTGCTGCTGTTGGTGTTAGAGCATGGCATTGCAGAGGTTTTCTGCTGCTGTGCTGTGGGTATCAGCAGAAGTCTGCCAGCCCTGAGAGCTGGGTGAAGTGGGGTGTGCTTGTGCCCTTCCTTCGATCAGTGTCCCAGGGGATGCTCTGGGACATTGAGCTGAAGGTGGAGGAGCCTGGAGGTGTGCAGAGCCCTGGGCAGAGCCTCGCCTGGCGTGGTGTGGGGCTGTGAGAGCTATGGCAGTAGCTGGAAGGGAAGGCAGGAGCTGGCATTTGGATGTGCTGGTGTGTGTTGTGTTAGAATAACTGCTGAACTCAGCTTGAATTTCTGTCCCTCTTTGCTCCAAGTCACAGTACTCTGCCCTGTCAGAATCCTTCTTCCAGGTGCCCCAGTGTGGCCAGCAGGACTCTCTGGTGGCAACGATTAACTCAGGCTGAGCAGGGAAGCAAGCGAGGAGCCCAGTAGTAAAGCTGGTGAGCAAGTGTGGGCTCTTTAGGCTCCTGGAAGCCGCTTGCTACTGTCCCTGGCAGAGGCACCCAAATTATGCTGCACTGCAGGACCTGGCAGGAAGGCAGTGGAGTAGAGCCTTTCTTCCCTGCTCACTGTGGCGTTTCTAACTTCTCCAGTACAAGTGTACATTGCTGCTCTTTTGCTTTGAGTCTGAAGAGAGTTTGGCTGGGTGGAAGAACTGTGAAGGGGATAACACAAAATCCGTCAGAGTTCCTGATGTGAAAGTGGGCTCCTGGAAGATCACAGCAAGGCAAGGACCATTAGGTGCTGAGAAAGGATGTGCTGCATTCCTTCACTCCGGAGAAGAAAGGTCTCTGTCATGGAAAGAATACACCCTATCCTTGCCATCTCTAGGGCTGCAGGCAGATCCCTTTTTGGAGTGTTTTTTCCTGGGACTTCACTGTCCCAGAGAATAATACATGAGATCCTTCTGTGCCTTTTCTAGCAGTGCCATCTCTCCACATCCCAATATGAGACCCAGTGTGTTTTACTTTGCTATTCTTTTACTCAATAAATTTATAGAGACTTGATGCCAGACATCCAAAGGGAACCTCAGAGGGAAGAGCAGTGAGCTGGTTTGCTAAACTTGAGGCACTCAGAAGCTGAGTTGGACTCTAAAATTAAAAGCTCTTGGTGTATTTTTATTTCTGTTCTGTTTTCTTCAGCTTTTTAAGTGAGCCTCATCTCCTTCATGGTATTTTTGGTTATTTGCAGCTGTGATGGGTAGGAGTTGTTCATTTCTTTCCATAAATTTAGGCTGAGACTTTTGTCCCATCTTAAGACACTAGAAACCAGGGTCTTCAGAAAAAGACAGAAGACAGGTAAGAAAGAATTGGCTATATGGCAAAATGCTGAATATTGAACACTTGTCAGGCACCTCCAGCACATCGTTGCTGAAGGCCTGGACCTTAATGCAATGCAAACAGTTGTCTGTGGCTCAGGATTTGGAAGCTTTGAGAAGAATGGGTCTGTATGTGTCAGGTTGGTACACGGAGGTGATGGATGAGAATGGATCTTGTGTGTCATAGCCAAAAAATGGTTTGTAACAGAACACAACAGTTATTTCTGTCCAGCTGGCAGGGACTGTTGAGAGCTACTGTCACAAAAGTGCAGACAGGTCTCCATTTTCCTCTCTCTGTTCACTGTGAAGTTTGAGGTCTGGCTCTGGCAGCAGTTTAGTGCGAAAGCTGTCTAAGCCCAGCCCCAGCCCTGCTTGTTCTCTTTCTCCAACTTAGGATGCGCTGGAGCAGGCACATCAAATAGTTACAAAGGGTGTGAATAAACCCTGGGAAAGAGCAAGCAGGCAGCTTGGTTTATATTTCCTTCCCTGTGTTTGTGTGAGTCACAGAGCTGGCGGCAGTCCTGCTTTCACCTCACAGAGAGCAGAAATAAGTGCATAAGAGCCCCACACTAATTTGCTGAAAATAGCCAAAAGCCAGGCTCTTAAGATACTCAAAAGAGATTGCAACTCCTCAGTTTATTGATTCTTTTTCTCCCTGCTTCAAGTTAACAGCTTTTAAAAGGCAGTAAAATGGGAAGAGCGTGCATGCTGCCAGCAGTGTGGCTGTCTGTCCCAGCCCCTACCTGGTTGGTGGGTGTGTGTGACCCTGCAGGGTGACCACAGGGCAGTCGGTGGAGTGGTGTGTGGAGACACACATTTTAGGAGCAATAGAGAAGAGGTAAAAAATGTCTTCCTCTGGGAGGCTGCTGGCATGCCATGCCACTGCCATGGCAGCAGAGGGGCTGGCTCTCCACCATCACAGACCAGCTCTTTCCCCTGAGCAGTCAGGGGCCAAGGGGGTTTACACCAGAGCTGGTGCAAGTCTCTAGCAGTTGGGCCATGCCCCTGCCATTCTCCAGTGCAGGGGTCAAAATACCAGCTGAGGGCCTTGCAATGGTGCCAACTCATAATTGCATTTTTTGTTTCTGTTTTTAAACAAGAGTGATTTTAAATTTTATGCTGTCGTTAAAACTCCAGCTTCTGGGCCAGTAGATGACGCTGTGAGAATCTCAGCTTTGTTTCTGAGCAGGGGCAGGAAGTCAAGAAGGCAGTCTGGCAGCTTGTAGCTTGGGAGCAAGTAATGGACCCCATATTCCTTCCATGCTTCCATGGGCCAAGTCCATGTTCCAGGCTTTGAACACAAGGGTTGGCAGAGAAGCCTCTGATCGTGTTAGGAGAAGCAAGAAAGGTGTTTCAGCTTGCAAGGGACACAAGGCTTGTGTGATGGTCACGTATTCAGGTCAGCTCAGCTGAGCAGAAGGGGAAATAGGTGAGAGAGGCTGCTCTTGCTTCAGCCACTGGTGTGGGGAATGCAGGTGTGGTTTGGGCCTCACTGAACCAGGGCTGTTTATGTAATGAGCATCTCAAGCAGGCAAGAGAACCAGCCATCTCCCAGCATTCATCCTTCATGAAATCCTTCAGCAAAGCAGGCTCCCCCAAAGCCCGATGCCTGCATGTCCTCCCTGCCTTAAGTGGCCTTTGCTTTACTTGTTTCCACATTAGTTTCTTCTGTTCCACAAACTTTGGTTTCAGGCCTCTGAGCCGAAATACTCCGGGCTTTCAAAAGCATGACTTTGAATTGCAGTCTCTGCCTCCTCTCTGCTGCATGCCCAGCTCATCTTACTCTTGGCAGAGTGAGCAACAAAATCAAGGAGCTCTAGTGAGTTTTGCTGTTCAATGCTTAAAACCCGGATGAGTCTACCACAATTTTGCTTTAAACTCAGACCACATTCCATTGGATTCAACAATTATTCCTCATGGAATCTGCAAGCTTTGCAACCGTGTGAGGGCTCTGTTTGCTACTTCATTCACTTTCCCTGCTTACTCTGCTCTTTTCTGGATGTGTTCCAGGTCGTCAGGACCTTTGTCATTCCTGCTACCCTGACTTCCCCAAAGGAGAGGATTTCCTCCCATGGCCTTCAAACGAGCCCTCCACTCAGCCCCCTTGCAACAAGTGATCTGCCCCTCAGGCTGTCAGACTGCTGGGGCTGGGCAGACATGCCCTACGCACCATCCCTTTCCTTTTAACTGGAGTGGAATAGGAAAATGGGTATGAAGATTTAGAGTTAACCATCCATTTCCCTGTTATCCAGACTCCTGACTGAAGATGGGTTATGGGGGGAACAAGAACATGACAGGACACTCTGCACCCTGCCCTCGAGCATCAGTGTGCTGTTCAGGGATTATGTTTCAATACTTGGAAATCAATTCTGGAGCTTGAAATGGGCTTGCTGGTGGGTTGTATCCCAACAGTATCTCCTATGACAGTGTCTGAGCAGTGCTCGCAGGGTGGGGAGTGTTCTGGAGTAGAGAAATGTGTGTTTGTGTCATCCATTAAGGTTTATGCTGGCTTATGGTTGCTGTGTGGGTGTGACAATAGCTATTTAAGTGCAGCTTCAGAGGTGTCTGTAGGAGATACCCAGCCCCCGTGGGAGCTGATGCTGTTGCTGCTCACGGTGCGCGCAGTGGCAGCGTTACCAACACAGTGCTTGTGGTAGCCAGTTTGCTATTTCTGCAAACTCAAAGGATGCTTGGTTTTGTTCCATTGATGCTCCCTCATCCCAGGTGTGTTATGCATTGCCAGATGTTCATAACTGCCTCTTAGAGCACGCACATCTGAGGCTGCATTAAATGCACCCACTTCCCACTCTTTGTTCCTTTGCTGGTCCATAACTCAGCTGACACATGAGAAGTTTGATGGATCTTGGTACTAAAGGTGGAGTCATGCTGTAACCTCCTACCTCTTCTGCAGCTCACAGCACGTCTACATTATTCACAGAAGAGGGTCTGTATCTTGAATCTTTGAGGAGTCACACTGACGAAACAGGAATAAAATTTCATTGACTAAGATGCTTGTTTTGGTTTCCTTTCTCTCTACTGTTTAGATGCATTTTAAATTTATTTAGTTCACAAATTTTATACGTGCAAACATGACCTTACAAGAACACTGTTTTTGTTGTTTCTTTCTTAATGTTTTCACCTCCTCCCCCATCTCTGAGTAGACTCTCCATTTATTGCCTTGAAGCAGTTCTTAAACCCCAGTTCTGCTCTTCAAATACACATGGGTGTATGTGCATTCCTAGATGATCCCCTTTGCATTTAATTTTGAATGCTTCTGGATTACTTTTGTTGTATTCACTCTCTTCTGAGGATAAAAATAAAAAAGGGAAAGTGATTAGCTGGATGTTGATTTCACCTTTAGTTCGACTCTCTGGAGGGCTCTGTCCTTAAAGAGAAGTGCCTGCTTCCACTGAGCGCAGGAACAGCTCCTGTGCAGGTGTGTCCTTGCTGTGAGTTTGCTTGCTTTTCAATGAAGAAATAGGAAGTCTAAATTTTGAACTAAATTTACCTGCAGTGACTCATCCAGAGCACTGCTATTTTCATAACTTAGCAAAATACGTTAGCAATAAATTCTTGACACTGCTTCTATAAACAGCAATTGTTCTGCTTTGAAGCTGTGATGCACAATGCCTGCTGAGTTGTGCTGCTGTGTAAAGTGGCATAAATGCTCCCAGAGCAACAACACAAAAGAAACCCCGTACAGATGGCTTGGACAAAATGCAGGCCTTTCCCTTCAGTCATCACAAGCTGGAAATCTGGCATTAAATAGGATTTGTAGACAGGTTTGGTGTCTATCTTCTGGCTTATCCCCTCTTAAAGATGCGTCTCGCTCCCACTCTGTACGTTGTTTGCTACCAGAGAACTTCTGGCATACACCAGATGCAGCAAATGTGCGTTGGTGGCTGGTAGCCTGGCGCTGCAGGTCTCCTTCCTCTCTCACCAATAATTGTGTCAGAGCTGGCTTCCTCGTCACTGTAAACCCTAGCCGGTGGCGGGGAAAGATGTTTGTGTGCCTGCATGAGGCTCTTTCCCTTTCCCCACAGCAGTGGGAAAGCATTCCTGTTGTGTCCCGCCGGGATCCGGGTCTCCCTGTGCTCCCTGATCCCGGTGCACTTCTGCCATCTGCTGGCGGAACAGAGCACAGCACGCACCAGTTTTCCTGGAGTTTTCGCAGCTCTGGGATCTCCTACACCGAAGGACGATGACCGTGACCATAGCAAGGCGGAATGTTTCCTCTCCGTGTTAAGGGGACTGAGTAACCGACACTAGAGTTTGAAATGAGATTTAAAGCTCGATATGATGATCTAAAGGACCAGCAGCAAAGCAGAATGTGGGAAAGCACAGAGATGTTTTAGCAGCATTGTGATTTCATAAGACATCTTTCTGGGTAAAATGCTGCTTCTTCCTCAGCCACACAGTTCTGTGGAATATTTCTTGCTTAGTTGCTGAGCGTTCGCAGTATAGTTTGGGGAAGGGAGCTGTGGCTTAGCAGCCGATTCTAATTTACGGGGTCCTCCTAGTGGTGCCCCTGTCTCTAGGCAGAGATGCCAGAGAAACGTCTGAGCACAAGCAAATGTTGCCTTTTTGGGAATCAGTATACTTTTGCCCTCATCTGGGCTATGCCTGTAGATAAGCCTGGCTCATGTCTGAGCTTAGCTAGGAAGTGCCCCAAATCCCATTCAGCACGACATCTTCCATCCCTGGTGGGAATAGGAATCTGAAAGGTCTTTTTGCACTCCTCCCACTGGGTTGTTCGTGAGCCAGGGAGATCAGAGAAACGTGTATTTGGGTAGAAGAGCTCTTGGCCCAGCTGTCATACAAGGCAGGCCTACATGGGCACAAGTAGAATGACCCCAGCCAGCCCCTTCCTCAAGTGCAGCCAGGAACAAACAAGTAGGATTGTGCTCGGGTATCTTCTGGGTATGAGGTGAACATCAGCTTTGTCTGACTTCAGAGACGAACATCCTTGTTACAGGACCAGCTCACACCCTCAGATTTCCACTTTACCTCATGCAATTAATTCTGCAGACTGTGTTAGCAAATTTAGGAGGTCTGTAATCTTCTTTCTTTGTCTGTTAATCACAGGGTGGGGACCAGCTGTCAGTGGGAAACTAGCAAGGATTCTGTTAGTCGTTGCTTTCTGTGTAGCAGGACTGTATTCAAACAATATTCATCCCCATTGTGCTGGGAAGTGTTTTCATGCAAGGGATAGTAAGCCTTGCAGGAACTGAGCATCCATGGGAAAATTTTACAAGGTATTTTCACAGCAACATCTATAAAATATAGGTGATGTTTCTAATTACTGAGTTAATTCAAAGGATCTGTGTTCTCCATGTGCCTGCCTTTGTCTAAGCATAATTTCTGTATCAGCATTTGTGAACAAAGCTTTTTAGCATATTTCATTATTGCTGCAGATATATTAGGGAATTTGTAGGATTAAAAATCAGGGTTATGCACTATGTAAGAAAATAAAGAAGGTAGTTTAATTTTTGAAAGAAACTTCAAATGCAACAGATCTGCTATGAAAATTCTACCTGTACACTGTGGTTTTCCTTAAGGCTCGTTACTGGAATGATGTGAGGTTCTCTGTTAAATGAAGTCGAGAGTAAACAGAGCATTTCTAGTTCTCATACTCCCAGGGGAAAGCTAAGTGAACTAACTGAATTTGCTGTGTTGTTGAGCTTGAATTTTGAGCGATAGCTGCCTTTCCTTTGTGCTCCTTGCAAAAATGTCTGGAAAAAAAATGAAACTGGGAAGGCATTGCTGTGATTTCATGGTCTGTCTCTTCATGTATGTTTGGGCTGGGGACACTGCTTCCTAAAACTTGGGGGGATTGGTAAATGGGATTCTGTTCACCTGAGCTTTCAGAGTCAGCAAGGTGAAGCAGCCCTGATAGGAGATGAGAATTGAAGAATGAGCTCTGATTGTCATCAGCTTTCCATTACAAGAGACTTGGAGATCCTACTTCCCAGGGTCTTTTGCGTAAGTTTCTGACAGTTCTCTGGACCCAAATGTTGCTTATGTCCATATTCCACTAGATTTTTAGATGAGGCATTACTTTGGGATAAGCTATTGGAGGGGATGGCTTCCTGGAACATTCTTTGTGTATTTTCTATTTGATCAGCAACAATTTTGCTTTCTCTTCTCTCCTTCACCTCACAATGTAGTTGTCATCCTGATGAGATGAGAGATCACCAGACCTGCTTTAAATAAATATGTGTGTGAGGCTTTATTTCATTCCAGGTAAGAACAAAAAGGCTTTGCAACAAATGTGACTGGTCCCCTGGAATTTCTCCTGAGTGAGGAGAGCAGGTAAAATGGGATGCTGGAACTGTGCAAAGGCCCTGTTGGTTCAGGCCCAGTTCATAAGGAATAGTGCTATGATTTGCTCTGGCTGTGACTTAACTTTGTAGAAAACAACTGCTAAAGAAACAGAAAGCAAGCTGGTAATTTAGCAGCTGGGGAGAGAATTTCTGGGGTGTTGGATAATCGTAAGCTGAAGGCTTGGCAGAACAGTTCAAAGTGTGTTTGCAGTGGAGGCTCTTGTGTTATTTAGGGGATGTGAGGGTGTGATGGCATTCCTCTGGACATGGTTCTCTGCCTGGCACCAGAACATAAAGTGGTGAAGCAACTTAGCCCCTTCAGGGTGGGCAAAGAGATACCACACAGTAACTGAGAACAGAAAACCATCCCAGAGAAGCCCAAAGTGCTTTTGCAACCTTGGAGTCAAGTTCTGCGCGATATGCACTCGTGTCCCTCTGGCTGACTGGAGCAAGGTGAGAATGTGTTCCCGGGTCTGGAAGGGAATGGCTTTGCTCATCACTGGAGAGCTGCCACGTGTTTTCTGTGAGAGGCACCTGGCGCTGACTAGTCAGATTGGGATGAGAGCTTGAGGGAGGCTGGGGACCTCGTTCTCCTGTGCAGCCTCCAAAACCTTCCCCTGTCCTACTTCCACTGTTCTTTTCCAGTGTCAGCAACATACCCTGTAAAGTGATGCGATTGGTGTTGGCTTTTTCAAGGGGAATATCCTGAAAGGGAAATTAAGTTCTGGGGAGGAAGATATCATTACATTGAGCAAACCTGCAGTGGAGTGGGGCTAATTTAGCAAGCAAGGCTGCTGAAGTATTTCCCAGAGGACTGGGAAGACATCCACTCAGAAGTCACCTTCTTGTGTGCCATGCTGTGTTGACCGCCTCGTTTTACATGGAGTGTAGCAATACAGGGGCCCATGCAAATGCAGAGAAGGACAGTAAACTATACAAAGTTTAAATAAGTTGTCCTTTTCAACATGGAAGAAAGATGACTGATGAAGTCAGGTAAAATCTTCAGTGATCTGTGGAAGGTGCCGTGGTTAGGTAAGTTTCTTCATTTCCTAGTAAGCCAGCAAAAGGAAGTCCTTTTGACACAACATGTGCTTTGTGAAAGACAATGCTGCAAGGCACTGACTATAACAAAAATATAACTGATTTAGAAAGCAATGAGAGACATTCCCAGCAGATAAGTCTGTCAGTGCTGTTAAAACTGAAAATGCTGCGTCTGGTTTGGGAAATCACAAAGCCAGAGACCGCTTGAAAATTGCAGACTGAAAATTATGATGCTGTATTTTCCTCACTCTTACGTTCTTCCCCTGAAAGCACTTAGCAGCAGTTGCCTGAGACAGGATTCTAGGGTAGATGGATGTGTTATGTATCTCACTGAGGTTGTTGTGCTCTTGTAAAGATCTCAGTGACAATGATGGGACTAGGAAAACAAGGGCAGAACAGCCTCTCCTGCAAGGAGCTGCATATTTGCACTCAAGATGCTCAACCTGGTTTGTGCCCACTGCTGTTACCTTGTGAGCAGATCCAAGAGAGGAATCCTGGCGAGTCTCCCTCTTTGTAACAGCGTACTGAATACTTGGCAGTGCTCCGTGAGGGTGTGAGCAGAAATGGCCCATCTAGACCCTGTGTAGCCCTTGCCTCCCAGAGGGTGAAACTGTTAAAGCAATCTGTCCCCTGGCGTACTTTGTCTCTGGGATTGCAGTTCCAGGATAGATGGCATCTTGTATCATTTCCAAAGGGAATTTTATGTCTTATGCACACTTGAAAATACGGGCACCGTATGGACAAAGTGTACAGTGTTAAGCAGGGTGTAGAAGCAAGCTGTTCTTGTAAGTATCCTTTCTGTCCCCTCTTCCTTCTGTTCTGCTTGTCAGCTGCTCTCAGACCTCATCACCCATATTGTTCAGACTCTAGAGCACCTATTTGACTTGCACGTCATATTCTATGTAGGCTTTCAGCTTTCACCACTCTTACCTTGGTTTGGCTAATACGACTCTGGAGTAAGCCCACTGGATAAGCAGACTGACAGGCTGGAAACCCAGCATCATTTTGGAACATGGCTCTCAAACTCTTCCCTGCCCAAAGCAGAGGTACACAGGAGTGAAGGGGGGGCTCCCTCTGAAAATGCTGTTTCCAGCTCTGGAAGCAATCTAGTCCTACTTTTGTGATCTCTGAGGCTGGTTTAGCCAAGCAGGTCACTACAGCACCACTGCTGCTGGTTTTGGTGCCAGGGTGGGTTTGGGTGTTTGTAATAGCACCACTCTTCGCTGTACAGGCTCACCCTTTCAATCAGGGCTCTTTCTTTCTTCCTCCCCCCCTCCTTTTTTCTGCTTGCACCATGTAACACCCATCTCCCATTGGCAAACAGGATTTTGGCTAGGTGGGTGGCTTCCACCAGGACACATGAGAACTGGAAAAAAACCTGGGACACTACCGTTAAGATTGTTTTTAAAGAAGACTTTGGAGAAAGAAGCTGATTTCTTTTACGAGGGGGTGCTGTCTCCCTGCAGTGTGTTCTGTCACCATGTCACAAGATTTCTAAAAGGAGCAGAATCAGTAGGACACTGGTGTATCACTCTGCAAGGAGCAGCTTCCTTCACTTACCTCCCATATTTGACTAAACTGATATCACACGATTCAGTCTCCCCACTCTTCTCCCGCCCCCTGCTTGCTTCCGCCAACAGTCCTCTCCAAATGTGCTTTGTAACTAAAGACTCCCCTAAAGAGCTGACTCTTTCAGTTCTTCTGCGTAACAAAAACTTGTGCTGCTCATAAATAGATTTGCAATTACCGAAGGAAACAGAAGAATCTGTGCAGTCCAGATGTATCAGAGTGGCCTCCCGTCCTGTCTTAAAGAAGCCTCTGAAATTCAACATGCATTGCTTGGGCATAGCTGGGAGACCTCTGCAGAGATCTTTGCTTTGAACAGCATTCTTATTCTGTAGCATCCGCTGTTTGCAGCAGAATTGTCAAGGAACTGCAGAGTCCCTGTCTAGTGTCTTTACAGAAAATGACAAAAGCTTTTTGTTTTTTGACTAGCCTTAGGTTTCATCTATTTCTTGTAGCAGTCAAGAGTAAGAATTGCCTAGCCAGCGTGGAAGATCCTGAGTTTACAAATTGGTTCTCTGCTAATAGCATCTGGTGTCTGATCAGTGCTGTCTGAGCAGTTCCAAGCACTTTCTGATCATCCAGAAGGTCAGACCTCCTTAGCTTTTGGGGCTTACAAGATGGTAATGATTTCATATAGAAGAAAAAAAGGCATTCCTAAGGATATGCATCAAACTGGGTAGACCCGTGAGGAAAAATCAAGAGCCGTGACTATGCTGGGTCCTGTGGAAGGATTAAGCAGAAGAAAAGAGGGAGGCAATGGTATATGTGGATGATCCCTAGCTTTCCCTAGAAAAGAGATCACATATGTAAGGAAGATCCCTTCTATATGTCTTCTCTTTCCTTTCTCCCTTCTGTCAGGGAGCACAAGGGGGGCATACACCCAGCACAGTGTTTTTTGCCCACCCTAGTGAAATGAATAGGCACTACCCCTGCCTTTGACAGCACGTATGTCAACTCCCTGCAAACCTGTGTGGACTCAGGTGGGCTTAGATCCTGAGCTCGGGCTCTACATCCCCCCAAAGTGTGATTAGTTTCACAGTGACACATTTCTGCGTGTCCCAGAAAGCATGCCTGGAGCTGGCACATGCAGGGTCACAGAGCAAGCTTCCCTACAAGGGCTCTGGGCTGCTTCTTGCTGGAAGTGCTGAACCAATGAGAGCAAACCGTATCACTTGAATCAAAAGCAATTTCTAGCACTGTCTCCTCAGAAATGTTTGCTTCCTGGTACCCTTCTGCAGGCCTTCCCTGTGCAGGAGTTCACTTGCCCAGAGCCTTGGCTGGGTCTGTGGAGGAATTTAAACATATAGCCTTATAAATATCAGTGGGGGATTCCTGATTGCTTTTATCAGGGGTGTGCACCCATGTTTCTTCCCCCTTGCTGGGGTTGCAATAGCAGTAGCATTATATTCACTTTCTTTCAATATGATTACTAAAAAATGTTGGTTAAGACAACAGTCAGGTCTGTGCAAGACTGGCTGCAAGTGACAGGGGACTCCTGACAGAGCACAAGCTAATGGTTTGAAGAGGGCACACTTGAAATGCAAGGTCAGCCAATGATCAGTGCCAAAACACCACATCATGGCTATTGATTGAGGAGATGAGCATCCAAACCTCTTGTTTTGTGGAGATAAGTTACCTGCAAAGCAAGAAAAGGGGGAAGAAGATATCAATGAGAATGCCAGTATTGGGTTTCTCTAGAGAAAATCTCAATGTTAATTCTGTAGGCTTTCTCCTGGTGTGTGAGGGAGAGAGACAAGCTGGGAGAAGGACATCTGTAATTTTTTCCAGTTCTCCTTTCCCTCCATTCTGTCCAGGTGGATGTGTTGAAGTGTATAAAGCATCTGAGTGTCCCAGTTCTTGTGATCCCTCACAGGCAGCACTCTGTGCCTAGGATGAATCCACAGGTCTTTGAGCAGGGTACTCTTGGAAAGGATACTCTGGCACTTCAGAACTCCAGCGTGGGGCTGAAGGGCAGGTACCAGGCATGTTTATTTTGTGCTGAAGCTATTTTTGACAGCTGATGTTACGCAGACTAGTGCTTCTTCTCAGATTAGATGGCAAAGTCAAGAGATGAGCAGAGCAGCAGCAAACATCACCTTTGCTTGATTAATTGCACAGCACAGCTGCATGTGGGCTGCAGCCAGCCCCTCACCATTAACATGCAGTCTTTTCCTCCTGGAGAGAAGGGACAAGCTCCTGGTTTATCCACAGATAGGCTTGTGCATATCGTTTA
The DNA here is from genome assembly GCA_013399855.1 of Oxyruncus cristatus. Lineage (NCBI taxonomy): Eukaryota > Metazoa > Chordata > Aves > Passeriformes > Cotingidae > Oxyruncus > Oxyruncus cristatus. Next base: position 113,149 of record VXAY01002810.1, read on the forward strand.
CACATGTCTAGGGATCGTTGTGCCCCTAAAGGTCTTCGGCAGCTTGTCCACAGGATTTTTATCGTTCACTTGCCTCCTATGCAGGTAACGTACAGAATACATTTGTGATCTTAAGAAGCTGAAGATGATCTGTGAGGGACCAAGACAGCTTTCTGGGCCAGGTTGCAAACCCTTCCTGGCACAGAAAGTCTGCAAGGACAGGGATGTTACCATAACTCATGTGCCAGCAGCTTACAGGAAGCCCTGCAGGCTGTACAGAGGGAGTGGGTGATGCAGGGGTCAAGGAAGAAAATTGAGGCTGTGCCCTGAGTGGATTGTCTCCTCACCAGCAGGGTGATGTGGAACACAATCAAGGCTACTGCAGATGCTGAGGTCTAAATTGGAGAACAGGAGCAGTGCAGAGCTTGTGCCTGGGTCTGGCTTGGCTCCCAGAAGAACTCCCCTGATAGGCTTCTTCTGTGTGCAAAGTTCTGCAGATTCTCCTTTGTGGAGCCCCTCTGAGCATCCCACTGCTCGTTTGACCTCTCTCTTGTTTCTGTGCCGCAGAAGTCTCCCTGAATTCTGTGGCTGCCCTGAATATCACCCCATTCAGTTTGATGAGACCAAGTTAGTCTAACAGAACAGCACCTTTTTTTTGCTTATGTTTCCTTTTGGTGGCAATGGTTGCATATCTAAGGCATCAGGAAAGAAGGCTTCAAGAAGGAACCTGAAGTTAGGAAATGCATATGTCATAAATAAGTTTTTCTGTAATTTTTTTCATGTGGTCAATTTCTTCAAAGACAAATCTCTGTGTTCCTCCTTATTTACACAAAGCTAATCGTGAAATAGTAACAGATCCCAACACACACTGCAATGGTCCTGAAATCAGTCCATCTGAAATTCTGTAATTTCCAAAGATAGAGAGCATCTTTGCATTGCTTTTTTACTTTTTTTTTTTT